>JARHVA010001449.1:3370000-3439068 GCA_037957365.1 Torreya grandis
AAAAAGGTATTAAGATCACTAAATTCTAAATTTGATTCTAAAGTTTATGAAATATAATAAATGTAAGATTTGTATAAGCTAGAGATAAATGGACTTCATGGCATATTAATTATCTATGAGATGAGAATAGATGGAGGAAGACCTCTCAAGAAGAAAACAACTTTCAGGGTTGAAAAGAAGTCAAAGGCCAAGAAGGTCAAAGATGAGGTATGTTCAAAAGTTGATGATGATGAACTTATAGATATGTTTTCTAGGAAGATGATATTTTGTTTAGGAAGGTACAAGGTTAAGTTACCCTTCAAAATTTTTAACTATGGAAAGATTTATCAATTTGTAACTAAGTGTCCTAATAGGGACATATATGAACATAATTAAGAACATGATGAACCTCATGGATATAATATAAAGGTATATAACTCTAATAATAAAAAAAAATACTTTAATAAGAATGAAGGAAGGAAAGGATCATTCAAGAATAATAAGAGTTTATACACAAAATAAGATAGTTTATATAATGTAAGTGATCTAGACACATTTGACAATGAAGATAACATAAATGAATTTAAGCATGACAACAATGAAACCCTATTCATAGGCATAGAATCATAAAATGAGGGTTGCTCACATGGGAAATGTCTTATGATTGATGTAGAATTAGATAAATAAGAATTATATTATAGTGAAGAAGCTAAAGTAGAACTTGAAGTAGAACTAGTAGGCACCCTAGAAAAACTAAAGATTGTGAAGAAGAAGAATAAGAAACTAAAGTCATTGGTTAAGTACTATAAGGAGCATATTGTATTATTTGAATAAAGTCTAAACAACATTGTCAAATATTATGAAGAGATCATTCAATAAATTGAAACCCTGAATGAGATTATGGTAGCAAGTCTAAAGGTTAGAGAGGAAGATTGCAACATATATGAAGCTGAGATACAATCTCTAAGAGCTAGGTTGGATTAAGTATCTAAAAAGGTAAATAATTTTATGAAGTTTGAAAAGAGAACAAAGGCTCTAGATGATACCATGAGTATCTAGAAGTTTGAAAGTGACAAGATAGGTCTTGGATTTAAAGAATATCAAAATAAGGTACCTCAAGTTGAGAAGAAGACTAGTGAAGATAATAAGGTCAAAATACCTATTAGATAGCCCAATGTTACAAGGTATGGTAATTATATCAATGGTTTTTATATTACATGTAGTCAATCTAGTCATAGAGATAAAGAATGCAGAAGATCCTCTAGGAATGAGTACTCATGAAACTATGGAAGGAGAAGTAGTTAGTCAAAAGAATATCACAGTCATCATTAGTCAAATGTTATGTATAAAATGCTCTATTACAACTATCATAATGTAGGGCATATTACAATATTATGTCCTAATATATTTAAAATATCATCAAGACAAAGCATGAAGTTTGAATATCATAGAGTATAATAAAGAATAAAAATAAATGTATGGAAACCAAAGAAAGTAAAAGTGGAGAAAAAGACTAAAGATGAATATTCTATGTAAGCTTAGAATATAGATAGTGGATGCTCACATCACATGTCTTGATACAAGATTAATATTTATTCTCATATGATTGATCAAAGTAGTAAGAATGAAGAAGTGGCTAAGAGGAATAATGGTGATAAGGTGAGTAATGATTATCTCATAAACCAAGGTGGGATGTTTGCTATTGTATAGTAGAACTTAGAAGTGAGGGAATGTCAAGAAAACTTTTTATCTATATGTGTTTACAAGAAAATAAAATAAAAGAAGAAGCATGACAAGATGGATGATGAAAATGCTAAGCCTAATGAGCCAATCAAGTATAGAAGTATTCTAAAGAATATTTAGCCTAGTAAAGATATGGAAAGCTAGTAATTTCCTAAGTTTATCTTGTTTTAGTGCCCTATGAAAAGGGATGGATCCGTTAGGCTTGATGGATACATTTTTATATTAGTAGAAGAATGAGGTTGTACTCAAATATCTCTGAAGACAAAATGCATATTTTTTTTACAATTAGTATAAAAAGTAAGTTTCTAAGATTTGTTTGTATGGTTAAGCCTAATTTGTGAAGGCAAAGGGAGAGTCCCTATTTCTATGTTGGTATCAAGGATGGGATATCCATGTGTGTGGTTAAATAGTTTTTTTATCTTATTAATTCATGTCAAAGAAAGGTATTTGATCTTGAGTTTCTAGTTATTTGAAAGAATATATGCTTGGTTTAAGGGGGATCTTGGTAGCTATATGTTCTTTGTCAAGAGAATGATTGATTTTGATATGCATAGAGTTAAGGAGAGATTGTGTTTGAGATGATTCATATACTCTATTTTTTGAGTTTTTAATGAATAAGTTGGGAGGGTTACCTAATTTAAAATTTTATGAGAATGGTTTCTAAATTTTATGAAGACTATGTGTCATCTAGTGCCTTTAAGATATTATATTAACTCAAAAGAGGAAAAGAGTATGTTTTTAATAGTTGTCGATGATCCTTGATATTTATACTAACAAAATCATGGTGTATTATTGGTTTGAGGGGAAAATATTCAATTAAGTTGACTGAGCCTAATCTATGTTGAAGTAGTCATGTAATATCAGTTCATTCTAAAGGGATAATAGTTGTGGAAGACCTTTGTCATTAATGTCAAAGGGGGAGAAAGATTAGAAAAGTTACATAAAATCATAAAAGGAGAAAGATCATAAAGATACAAAAAGATGAGAAAGGGAGTAAGATTAAAAAGAGAAAGAAAAGGCATGAACTATGTTTAAGAGATTATTGCCATCAAGAAGTTGATGATAGAGTTAGAGTTTTTTGAGTGTGTTTTTCATCAATGACAAAGGGGGAGATTGTTAAACATTGCCATTTATTAAGGGAGAGATTGTTTAGCATTGTATTTGAGTGTTTAAATTTCATATTTAATGTTATCATTGATGTCAAATGTTCTAATGAATATGCATAGCTCTTTTATTGATATCAATCTAATATAGTTGATATAAAAGGTTCTAGTGCAAATACTTCATCAAGTAAGCCTTGAGGATTGTATGTGAACAAGTTCTATTTCCAGCATAATTAGTTTTGTAGTTGTGATGAAAGAATAATTTTTCAATAATATTCTAATCTTTGAGAATAAGCATGAGTAAGCACAAGTATGTATATAACATGTAAATCATCTTGTAATGCTTTGTTTATACCTTGTGAGATGGTATTTGTAGAAGCTGAGATGAAATGAGTGAGATCTAAAGAAGAAGAAGTGTGATTCATGTTGGAGAGTTGTTAGTGATGTCATGGAAGTTCCCTAGTGAGTGGATGAATTTATTTGATATCCTAAGTAATAATGAAAAAGTGTGCAATGTGTTTGTCCTAGTGTGCTTGAAGTATGCTTGGTTGATCTCCAAAGTTTGACTGGTTAGAGATGTTCAAGGATGAGTATGGTGATTAGATCATGTGAAATAATTCCATAAGATGTTATACATGATTTTATATCTTGTGTTTATAAGTGGAATTCATCTAGTAGTCCATAGTTTTCATCTAGATAGTTTAGGTCTAGTGGCAAAAAATTTGAGTAGGTAATTTGATGACATCACCATTACCATGTGGGAGTGAGTCAAGGGGAGTTGGTAATATGGTTTTGATAACATTAGTAATTATTTTTATACACCAAATATCAATTCATTCATCTAATCATAGTCAAATATATGAAGGTACAAAGTTGGCTTCTTAATCAAAATTCATTATTTTCCCATACTTAGCCAAATTTAAAATATGGCCAAAAAGAACCAAGTAAGTAGTTTGGTGATGGAATATCTCTCACATGTGGATGTTTCAAGAGAAGGTGATCATATGGGTTTGTTAATTTTATACCTAGTTTATTTTCACTAAAATTTAGATCATGTAATGAAGTGTATCAAAATATATGCATATCCAAAGTTGGTCTCCCAGGCAGTTTGACTGTGTTTTTCCATACTTAGACAAATTTGCATAAGGCAAAAAAGAGATGAGTGAGAATTTTGATGATGTTATATAATTCACATGTGAAGGTGTCAAGAGAAACTAATCATATGGTTTTGTTTAATTTTGATCATAGATGATTTGTGCTAAATTTGGGATCATGCACTAAAGTACGATAAAAGTTATACAGGAGCAAAGTTGGTCTCCTAGACAAATTATAAGCATAGTTGGCTATGTGATAAAAGATTTTGAGAAGTCATTTTAACTATATTATACCTTACACATGTGAGATTTATTTTATAAGTGTGCCACATGTTTGGATTATCCTATGTGAGGAGATAATTTGGTCCAAATTTTAGATCATGCATTAAATCATAGAAGTTATTAAGGTTCAAAAATGGCTACTCAGGCTTATTGAAAGGGTCCCCATACTTAGTCAATTTTGAAAGTGTTAAAGCTAAAGAAATATCATTTATGCACATTGATCTAAGAAGTTAGAAAATAACAAGATGAGGATAGGTGCATGATGTTTAGAATTTGAGCAAAGGTACAAGATAAGGATCCAATAGTGAGTGGGTGTTCATATAGATTGATTGAATGGTGATCATTAATCACTAAAGACCTAGTTGATCTGTAGACATCAATGAAGCACATGGATTCAACATTATAAGATTACATGAGATGAGGTCAATGTGATTTAGGTTTAGCATCTAAGCATTGGTGCCTATGCCTTAAAGATCAAAAGAGATCAATGGTGTGTATTTAATCTAAACTAAGAGGATATGAGAGTTAAGCATTGTGTTCAAAGGTTAATTATGACCAATGCCATTTGAATATTCGAATTTACTAAAGGGAAAAACTAGAGATCTATATTTTATCTATATATTTCAATAGAAGTAAAATTTTCTAGTGTTGTGAAAATAAAATATGAAGAGAACTCTGTTGCACATGTAATGAACCCGATTTGAAGATCTAGAAGTGTGTATAATCAAAGATATTAATGTTTCAAGTTTACTATGCTCATACTTATTCTGAAAGTGACCCGAGAAGGATATTTGAGCTCATGTTGATGATTTTTTGATGTCTCATGATGACTTATCTATTAGTGAGTGTTGTAGACTGCATGAGGATGCTTTGTGAATATTTTGGAGGTGTGATCAATCTATCTCGAGTATGAAAAATGCTTAAGAAGTTGACTGTATGTTTGGTAATGGTGTTCCTATGTATAAGGTCTCTATTTGAGTTGAATGAGCATATCCAAATGTGATATAAGATGATTATGATCATTTGAGTATGTTGAAGGGGACATAAGGAGTAGACCATTATATTTAAAAGTGGTCATATGTTCTTGTTTTGCTCGAGGATGTACTAAATGGGTGAATAGGTCTTCATGAGACCTATAAGATCTATAAGGGCCTTATTAAAGGGTGTAACTACTTAAGGATGACCCATAGATGCTATGGCCAACTTATGAAGATTGTATTGAGCTAAGTCTTCATGTGTTAGAGGCCTTAAGGGTTATGATATGCCTAATGGCTGACCAAGATGTTTTTAATCATGAATGCTCTATATATAATGAAACCAAATGTGATGGTTTCTAGGATTGAATTACTTAGATGTGGTGTGAGCATTGAAGAAAATAAATAATGAGATTGAGTGTGCCCAAAGGATGGGTTGAGAAGTAGAGAAGATTAAAGATTATGTGTATGGCTTGTAGGTCATATTTTTGAGGTCAAAATAGTGCTTTTGCAAGTTGAGCATGAGTGAAGAGGTCCAGAGTGATCCAAAAGGATGTTTTGGATGTCTTGAGAATGAGTGAAGAATTATTGTTATTTATGTGAGATTGGCGGTTTATTTGAGAGGTAGATCAGTGTGTAGACTATGTGTATGACCATCTAGTCATGTTATTAAAGCTATGATAGAGTTGTTGCTATTTGCATGGAGTATGCAAAGTTAAAGATTTGGGGTTAGTTGGGATATGTAATGTGTCCTAATTGATCTTTATGTGTCGGTTCAAGTATTCAATGTTCTTTTATCAATAGGGAGTGTTGTGGTGATAGAGTTGTTGAAAAGTGTAGATTAGTCCAAAAGGTGGCTTTGGATACATTAAGTGTGTAGAGTTGAAGAGATTTGATATACTTTGTATCTCCATTAGATTGGCAGGTAATCAATGTTGAGGAGATGTGTTCATAGGTGGTATTGTGGTTACTCAACATCTAAGGGGGTTGTTTCCTCCTTGCAAGGTGAAAATTGCTATAAGTCAAATTGTTATGGGTGATCAACTAGACAAGTGTAGTATCTCCTTGTGAGATTTTAGTCAAACTAAAATCAATAATGTTAGTTTGTTAATCAATAGCTTGCTGGTCTAAATTAGATCTTGTTATCTTAGGATAGTAGTCTAATTATAGGGTCCAGTGGGTTTTATTCCTCAATAATTTTTCCCACGTATGTCATGTGTTATGTGCTTGATCTTGAATTGTCTTTCTTATTAATTTATATGAATGATGTGTATTCCTCATGAATATATGTATTGATTGATTTAGAGTTTAGAAGGATTGGAACTAAAGTTGAAATATATAGGCTCATTGATTCACCCCCTCTTAGTGATTTTACCTCTAATAATTGGTATCAGAGTGGGTCCTTTAGAAGAAGCCTAATATCTTGAAGGTGATCCTAACTAGGTATAAATATGTCTACGTAGTTTAAGAAAAAAATCAATATTGGAAGTCTATGATCAAGGTAATTGAAGAATATATATTTACTTTGAAGAAATATGCCAAAAAAGATGAGAATATTATCAATAATCTTAAGATTTAGCTACTAGATGCCAAGACAAGTTTGTGTTCAAAATCAAATGACCTCATGTGTGATGAGGAAGTTTGCCATGATAGTGTAGAAGTTGATCTACAAGTTGAGCTCATGGGTGCACTTGGTGAACTAAAGGAGTAGAATAAGAGGTATCATAAAATGAAGAATATGATCAAAGGTCTTGAAGCACAAGTCATTTCTCTTGAGGGAAGTTTGGTTTGTCTAAGAAAGAATAAAAGAAGTATCAAGAATAGATCAGGTCTATTGAAGTGCAAGCATATATATTGAAAGACATGGCCAACAAGGACAAATAAGATGAAGAAGAGATCAATATTATTGAGGATTAATTAAAGACTAAAAATATAAATGTGAAAGCAAGAGAAAATGAGTGTACTTAGCTAAAGGTTGAAATAGAGTCATTGAAGAGTGAGCATGAGAAGCTTGAGCAAGTGAAGGAGAATGCAAAATTGAATATTAATGTTAGAATGCTAATTAGATAGCCTAATGCAATAAGGTATGCTAGTTCTTTTCAAGGTTTTTCTTATATATGTAATAAGTATGGTCATAGAGCTAAGCACTATAAAAGGAAGTCAATCAAGTATGCATATTCATAGATCCATGTAGGGATTATTTGGCCAAATATTTATCATAATTCAAATCAATCAAAAGGTATGAAATACATTAACTATTTTAGCTGTCATAAGGTTGGACACTCTGCTCAATTCTATCTAAGTGGAGGTAATAGGTCCTCAAGGTATCTCAAAGGACATGAAGCTTTCATTGTGAATAAGAAAGGTCATTCATGGTTATGGAGACCAAATATTATCAATGCTAATCATACTAGTCCAAAGGTTGATAAGAAAGTTACTTTAGAAGAATGTGTTGTAGATCAATCTAAACTCAAAGGTCAAGTTGGTAAGTTGGATGTAGAAGATGAGAAGAGTCAAACTATGTTATAAAGACTTGAGGTAGTAAAGAATAAGGATATTACCCATGCTAATTCTAAGAGTATTGATGGATTATTTGCTAAGGTATAAAAAGGATAAAAAATGAAGGAGAGTCAAGAGTTTCTATTGATATATTTTATTGACAAATCTAAAGAAAAGAATGATGTCAAGGATTCAATTAAAGTCAGTCAACACTACAAGTTAGATAAAGATATGGAGATATGGGAGTCTCTTGAGTTTTTGGACTTTTAATGTCTCTATGTCAAAGGGGTGTCTCTATCTAGGTTTCAAGGAGACACTTGCTAGTCAGAGGAAGCTTGGTGGTTGTCAGATATTATTTGGTGAGAAGGTATCAAAACAAGTTATGTTTGTGTATTGTTTTTATATATCTATCTATTGGAGAAAATAAGTTTTGAAGAATATTAGTGGTCCTATATTGAGAAGGAGTTATCTTTTTTATCATGGTTTGGATGCTCTGGTATAAAGTATTTGAAGACTTTTGGAAGATGTCATGTTCCTGATGAAGGATGAAGTTAGGGGGAACTTTATAATTGGTTAGGTCCTAGGATTAGAGAACTAAGTAGTTGAATCTAAGAAATAAGGTGTGGAGAAGAAATTTTGTGTTCTCAAGATGTTAATGCCAATTAGATAAGGTATTTGGTTAAGGGGGAGAAATAAGTTCATGTGTTTTCTCTATAGGTTTGTGAAGGAGTTGTAGTACAGAGTTAGAATGGGTGGTTCCAGGTGGCTTAATGACATTGATGCAATTTTCAATAAGTTTTTGGTGATAAAAAATGTCTATGAATTTATTTTTGGTGTGATCCAGGGGTTTTTGAGGTCTGAAGGTATGTATGTGCTAATTAAAGATTTTTGAGTGATCTTGGTTTTCTTAGCTTTTGGCTTAAGGGTAAGTAGGCCTAAAATGGGTTATAGGATGTATGGGATACCAACGGTGTGGAAGCTCAAATCTTGGTCCAAAAGTGTGTGATGGGTGTCTCTAGGTGTGTAAGTAGTTTTAGAGGTGTGTGTTGACTAGCAGGAGGTGTGTTCACCATGTTTGTTTTGAGATTCTAGGGTTTTGGGCTATGCTAGAAAAGTAATTTGCCTTGTGAATTGAGGTATAAATCTTCTTAATATGTTTAATGGGCCAAATTGGTGGTCAAATAAAACTTCACAAATATTTTAAGGTTTTTGGTTCTCTAGTTATTCAAGTTTTTATCAATATAGAGAGTTAATTAGCTAGTAGGTTTGTGAAAGAACTATGTTGAAGTAAATTATATTGGTGATGAAAATTGGTTTTATTAATGGGGAATATGATAATAATATAGTTATGAAGTTTTATTTTTTGAATATTTGTCTATTAAAAATTTTGGGCTCTACAAGTTTCAAGTAGAGCTACAAGGAGGCTAGACAAGCCTAGTTTGAAAAAGAGTGTTTTATGATTAGTTTATCCAAAAGAGAATGGTATTTTTGTTTCAAGGTGTGTTTTCAATATTTTTTTAGTAAATGTTTCTTATTTTGTGAGTGGCATAAATCTCTATTGGTAATTTTTATATTAACTTGAGAGAGGAGGTTAGTTAGCATGTGTGATGGTTCTTCATGGTGTGTAGAGATCTGAAGATGCTCAAATGGTGAAATGAATCAAAGTTATTAAAGGGAGTCTCTCTTAGATGATTATTTATGTGTTTCATCAAGTTTATATGGTTTTGTGTGTTTTTTATTCATTGATTGCAATGTTTGACTGAAGAGAGTGTTAGCATGGAACAAAAGGTTGTTATCAAGGAAAGTTAAAGTAGGCTTAAGGTAAGGGGGGTTTGTATCATCTTTACAAGATGGTCCTTTCTTATTTTATATTCATTTAATGTATTCAATATTATTTTGTGCCAACTTTTTCATTGTGTCAAAGGGGAGAAAGTTCCTGTTGTGGAAAGTTCCTATTGTGGGAGTGCTTGAAGAGAGAAAAGGTGAGCCTGTATATTGTTATATATGATGGTTGTTGACATCAATGAAAAAGGGGGATACTATTAGAGAGATATTAGTTATGTCATAGTGATGTCATGGAGGTGTTTTGGTGAGAATATGATGTGTTTTTATAGCCTAATTAACAATGACAAAGTGTGTAATGTGCTTGTCCTAGTGTGCTTGAAGTATGTTTGTTTGATCTCTAGAGTTTGATTAGTTAGAGATGTTCATGGATGAGTATGGTAATTGGATCAAGTGAAAGAGGTCCATAAGATGTTATATATGATTTGATATATTGTGTGTATAAGTGTAATTCATTTGGTATTCCTTAGTTTTCATCTAGACAGTTTGGGTCTAGTGGCAAAAAATTTGAGTAGGTAGTTTGTTGACATCACCATTGCCACATGGGATTGAGTCAAGGGGAGTTGGTAATATGGTTGTGATAAAATTAGTACATAGTTGTTATGGGAAATATATCAATTAATTCATAAAGTCATGGTCAAACATATGAATGTGCAAAGTTGGCTTCTCAGTTAGAATTCATTGTTTTCCCATACTTAGCCAAATTTGCAATATGGCTAGAAAGAGCTAAGTAAGCAGTTTGATGATGGAATATATCACAAGTGTGGATGTTTCAAGAGAAGGTGATCATATGGGTTTGTTTAGCTTTGGATATATTTTATTTAGAATAAAATTAAAATCATTTGACAAAGCACATCAAAATATATACATATGTAAAATTGGGCTCCTAGACAGTTTGACTATGTTTTTCCATACTTAGCCAAATTTTCATAAGGTAAAAAAGAGCCAAGTGAGAATTTTGATGATGTTATATCTTGTATATGTGATGGTGTCAAGAAAAAATGATCACATGGGTTTGTTCAATTTTGAACATAGATGATTTGTGCTAAATTTGAGATCATGTATTAAAGCACAACAAAAGTTATACATGAGCAAAGTTAGTCTCCTAGACAAATTCTAAGCATAGTTGGCTCTATCACAGAAGATTTTGAGAAGGCATTTTAATGTCATTATATTTCATACATGCAATATTTATATGAGTAGTGTGTCACATGGTTATATTCTCCTATGTGAGGAGATCATCTAGTCCAAATTTGAGATCATGCATCAAAGTACCAAAGAAGTTATTAAGGTTCAAAAATGGCTATTTAAGCATATTTAAAGGGTCCCCATATATAGTCAATGTTGAAAGTGTTAAATATCGATCAAGATCAATGGTGCACATTGCTCCAAGAAGTCATTAAGAAAAAAGATGAGGATAGGTTTGTGATGTTTAATAATTGATTAAAGGTACAAGATAAGGATCCAACAGTGAGAGGGTGTTCATATAGATTGATCGAATAATGGCCATTGATCATTAAAGACTTTGTTGATCCATAGAGACCAATGGAACATGGGGAGTTAACATTATAATATCTCATGAGATGATGCCAACATGATAGAGATTTAATGTCTAAGCATTGGTACCTATGTGTTAAATATTGAAAGAGATCGATGGTGTGTATTCGATCTAAGCTAAGAGGACATGAGATTTGATCATTGTGTCTGAATGTTAACTGTGACCATTGCCATTTAAATATTTGAATTTTTTAAAGGGAAAAACCATATCTATATATTTTATCCATATCTTTTTATAGAAGTCAAATTTATTAGTTTAAAAAAAACAAAGATGAAGAGGATTACATGGCATATCCAATGAGCCTAATTTGAAGATTTGGAAGTGTGTAGAATCAAAGATATTAATGTTCCAAGTTGAATATGTGTTCATACTTGTTCTATAAGTGACCTGAGAAGGATTTTTGAGCTCATGTTGATGATGTTTTGATGTCTCATGATGATTTAGCTATTGGGGAGTGTTATAAACTCTATGAGGAAGCTCTGTGAATATTTTGGACGCATGATCAATCTATCTTGAGTATGAATAATACTTAAGAAGTTGATTGTATGTTTGGTAATGGTGGTCCTATGTCTAAGGTCTCTATTTTATTTGATTGAGCATATGAATAAGTGAGCTAAGATTATTATGATCATTTGAGGATGTTAAAGGGGACATAAGGAATGGACCTTTGTATTTAAAAGAAGTCCTATGTTCTTATTTTTTTTGAGGATGTGCTAAATGGGTGAATAGGTCTTCATGAGACCTATAAGAGCTATAAGGGCATTATTAAAATGTGTAGATGCTTAAAGATGACCCATAGCTGCTATGGATAACCTATGAAGATTGTATTGAGCCATGTCTTCATGTGTTATATGTCTTAAGGGTTAAGACATGCCTAATGGCTAACCAAGATGTTGTTAATCATGAATGTTCTATATATAGTGAAACCAAATGTGATGGTTTCTAGGATTGAATTACTTGGATGTGGTGTGAGAATTGAATCAAAGAAATAAGGAGGTTGAGTGTGCCCAATGGATGGGTTGAGAAGTAGAGCAGATTAAGGATTATGTGTATGGCTTGTAGGTCATGTTTTTGAGGTTAGAATAGTGCTTTTACAAGTTGAGCATGAGTGAAGAGGTCTAGACTCTAGAGTGATCCAAAAGGATGTTTTAGATGTCTTGAGAATGAGTGAAGAATTGTTATTGTTTATGTGAGCTTGGTGGTTGATCTGATAGGTATATCTATGTGTGGACTATGTATATGACTATCTGGTCATGTTATTGAAGCTATTATAGAGTTTTTTCTATAAAGGATGCATTGAGTATGCAGAGTTAAAGAGTGGGGATAGCTTAGATATGTAATGTGTCCTAATTGATCTTTCTGTGTTGGTTCAAGTATGTAATGTGATTTGATTAATAGAGAGTGTTATGGTGATATAGTTGTTGCTAAGAAGTGTAGAGTGGTCCAAAAGGTGGATTCAGATCCATTGAGTGTGAAAAGTTGAATAGAGTTGATATACTTTCTATCTCCATCATATTTTTAGGCAATCAGTGTTAAGGAGATGTGTTCATAGGTGTTATTGTGGGTGCTCAACATCTAAGGGAGTTTTTTCCTCTTTACAAGGTGAAACTTGTTAAAAGTCTAGTTGTTGTGGGTACTTAACTAGATAGGTGTAGTATCTCCTTATGGGATTACAATCTCACTAAAATTAGGAATGGTAGTTCCTTGATCAGTAACTTACTAGTCTAAATTGGATCTTGCTATTTTAAGATAGTGCTCCAATTGAAGGTTTAATTGGATTTTATTCCCCAAGAGGGTTTCTCGTGTATGTCATGTGTGATGTGCTTGATCTTGTATTGTCTTTCTTATTCATTGATATGAATGATGTGTATGCCTCATGAATGTATGTATTGACTAATTAAGAGTTTGGAAGGATTGGAACCAAAGTTTAAATATATGGGATCACTAATTTACCCCTAGTTATTATACCTCTAATACTTCAAAGTTCAATGTAATCTATTTTGAAGAAACTCTGAATGTGATATGAAGATGAGAATGCTCTAAAGATAATGATCCAAAGAAAATTTGGTAGTGTTTGAGCATGAGTAAGTTTGTCTGAGATTATATCTAAGGTATTGAAGAACTTGTAGATGAGTAGAAGGTCAGGTCCAAATATCTATGTGATCTAAGGATCTGTATATGCAGCTACAAAGATGTTATAATCAATCTTTTAAGATTTATATGTAGCTAAAAAGAAGTTAAGTTGAATATCTAAAGAAGAGTGAGTGTATGATGTTGATTGATCATACAAAGGAGGCATTGGAACACAATTAAGTTCCAAGATGGATTCCATAGAATGGATATAAGGTTAGATTCAAGGTATAATAAGTCTTATAGGTTAAGGCTTAGAAAACAAGAAGAGAGATGGTGTATGGATAAGGTAATAGGATCAGTTTCCATCACATAAGGTAAGTAGATAAACATTGATAGAGGTGAGTCAAGTTATTTCAAGTATGTGCATAAAGTTTTAGGACTTGGTTTGTAATAAAAAGGCTTGAAAAGTATTTCAAGGTTCATGAAGTGCAAAAATGAAGAGATATCTACCCAAGAAGGTTTTCTCAGTGTTCATTGGCACATGTATTAGATCAATAGGAACCTAAGTTATTCATAGAAGATGAGGAAGGGTACTAGCTCAAAGTTATAAGCATTGGTTGATGGAAAGAGGAGCTAAGTTTTATGAATGATCATTAAGACTAAAAGTTAGTCTAAAATATCATAAAACCCTAAATATGATTTGATGTTGAAGATATTGTTCAAAAGAGCTCAGAATGGTTTGATATGATTAGGCAAGTGATTTGAGGTTGAATTCAACTCTCCTAGACATATCTAGGTTTGATTGGTTGTTTAGGTGAGTGAGAATATCATACAAAAAAGTGTTTGTCTTTCAAAGATTTGTTGTTACAAACAACATTGACCAAGTCAAAATTTTTGAATGGATGAAGATCAAAGTGTGATATTTGTAGTTGATGTTCATTAAGGTGTTTGGATGGGCTATAGATCTTAGGTGTGCATAGCCTATGATCAAAATTTTCCATTTGTTGAACAAATTTAGTGGTGTAGATAGTGAAAAAATAAGATAGTAGTGAGAATATGATTTGTGATGTGTTTTCATGGAGTGATGCATTAAAATGTGTGATGATATTTTTTGGGTCTTCAATGACATATCCATGCTCTGGATATTCTTTTAAGTTAGTGTATTTATTTGAAACATTGAAGCCAAAATGTCTTATCTAACAGAATAGAGTCTGTAAAAGAGAAGGTTAGATGATTGGTTTGTACAACTAATAGTTCTCATTATATATCATGATATGATTGATTAAAGATTATCTAAGGATGTTTTCAGATCTTATATATGTATTGAAATCCTTTGAATATATTCAATCATGTATTAGATGTTTATGTTTCTTTGACTATGTTTTCAAGTTAGTTGGTAGTTCTAAGTGAACATCTTGTAGAGGAATGTTTGAGCCTATTTACCCTAAGTTGAAGCATCATTGTAAGTTGGTGATGACCTTGAGGTTATAAGTATTTTTAATTTTTTTCCATGTTTGTTAAAAATTAAGTATATACCTTAGATGTTCATGGTAGAGTTTTTGTATATGTGTAGGCCTTTTATAAGTAGTAATTTGAGTAAGAGTTCAAGTTGTAATTGGACCTAAAGTTGTTGTAGACCTAAAGAAAATTTGGATAAGCACTAATGGAATAGATTATGTTGTGTTCCTACCATGTGAGATGTTTAGATGAGCTTTGAGAAGGATCAAAGCGTAATGTGTTATTGAGAAGGCCTATTAGGTCTCTAAAAGTTTAAAAGAGGAGTAAGGGATAATTGATGTATGGCTAACCTATTGTAGTGATTGATTCATGACTAAGGCATGTTATTATAATATGATTTAAAATTTTCATGGCCAACCTAAGTGATTTGAATGTATATCCTACATATAAGTATGTGATCAAATGACTTGTATAAAAGCAAGGTAGTTAGGCCTATTTTTGTGTGCTTAAAGAAAGGAGAGAGGGGATACAAACAAAGAGTGAGAGAAGAGTAGGATAAGCATAGTACATAGATCATTTGAGAGTAGAAGGAAGTCATGAAAAATAACATAGATATCATGAATATATAATATAAGTTATGCAAGGGAGGATCAAGGTCAAAATACCTAATCAATCCATGAAGAGGGCTAGTTGAGTGAAGAGGGTTAAAGATCGATTTGAGAAAGTGAATATAATAAAGAGATAAAAGAGTAGATCATCATATATTGTATAATAAACAAGGATTTTGAAGGTGATAAAATAATTAGGTGGTTATGTTGGTGTTAAGTCATCTAGGGGGTTAGTGCCTCATTGAAAGTAAGAGCTTTCTAAAGCCAAGTGGGTGCTTGGTAAATTAGGGGTTGGTGCTCCTTGCTGAGTTTGTACTTAGCTAAGGACTGTCAAGTTGATCATTGAATATATTTGGGTTGGTTTTCCAAGTTGATTGGGTACTTAAATAAATATTGATTTTTATCTTATAGTACTATAATAATTTTGCTTCATCAGTGGTTTTTTTCCCCCAAGAATGTTTCTCATGTATATGTTGTGTCATGTGTTACATGATCTTATGTTTTGTTGTTTATGATTGTCGAGATGTACATGTATTTTAATATAGTTTATACATAATTAAGTGGAATTAAATGAAAAGTTTTGAATATTGATTCATCCCCCTCTCAATCCTCTAATTTCCAAAAAATTAACATCTTACCACCATGCAACTCCTTGGTGAATTTTTGAGCTCTGTAAACTATCTTCTCAAGCAGCATGGATTGTGCATATTGTAGAAACCCTATTCTAGCCACAACTAACCTCCAAATAGACTTCAAATTGATTTCTAGAAAACACTAAAAAAATAATCCTAGGAATCACTAAGTGTCCCAATTTTATATGTGCATCATTCATTAATTATTAGAATCATGTTAAGGCATACCTATTTGGGGCATTGTATTGTACACAACAATAAACTCTCATAGATTCATCCTCAGTTACCTTATGACCTAACAACTAAATTTTTGTCGTATGGAACCATTAAGCAAGGCACTTGAACAATTCTTAAAAGAGATAAAATGCTAATCAAAATGAATCAATTAAATAAGCCATATTAAATGTTTAGATAAATTATCCATTTTCAATTATTAAATATCTAAAAATGAAAATCCAAAAATCCAAAATATCAAGCTTCTTCATCATTATCTTTATGAGTTTCCAAGCTCTCCCAAAATATCTAATTTGAGAGCCATGGCTATTGATTGAAAATCATAATTACATGACACATTTTTAACTCAATTGGAGTTAACCTCAACTCACCTAGGGTTAGTTTGAACTCATTACAATAGTTGAAATCAACCTTAATTCACCTTGGGTGAGATTCAACTTTGGAGGCTATAAATACAAGGTCCTACCTATTAATCAATAAGCTCTTTTGGTTTAAATTTATTATGCTCAAATAGATACAATAATCCTTTTCATAGTAATGTTACTATTCCAAATTCATAAGATAATTAGCCAAACCAAGGTGCTAAGGAGAGGTGAAGCCAAATGGAACTTCCTTGACAAAGATTTCTTGATGCACAAAGCTAAGCAATCCACTTAAATAATCCATTTTAGAATGACAAGGAAGGTAAAATGATAATTTATTCTATTTTATAGTTGTGTTTTCATTGTATGCTTGTTACATATGCTCTCCCTTGTGTCTAGTTTCTATAGAGATGTTAGTGTTTTAGTGTGTTTATTTTAATTTGGTTTTATTGAATAACACTATACTAATATTCCCTCTATGGATTCCTTGTTCACATGATGGCATACCTAGTGGGACTCAAACCCCACAAAATTCTTCCCATATAATTTTGGGACCTCTTTATAAAAAAATTCATGTCAAAATCCCAACTTTTTGATCAAAAAAGTGGAAAGTGAAAGCTCACAAATATTCTATAAGAAAACACATTTTTGTTCTATTTATTTGCATTTTTTTTTATATAGTTATGATAGTACATTGAGGAATTATTATATTTCACTACAAAATCATGATATTGTAGTTGTATTTTCATCCTAATAATTTGCATTTTTGCAATTATAAGTAGTGATTTTGCTTTGATAAGTAACGATTTTTCTTTGATAAGTAGTGATTTTAGTTGATAAGTTGCATTATTGTCTTATAGTCACTATTTTTTCCTAAAATATATGATATTGAATAGACACTCATGATATTGTCTTTATAGTTGTGATTTTGTTAGTAAATCTATGAATATTTTATTGTATAATTGTAATTTTGATTTGACACTTTATTTTATAGAGAGTTTCAATATTTCACTATAAACTTGAGGTTTTTCAATATAGAATTACATTTTTGCACTGAAGAGTCACAATTTTGTGTGAACACTTTGCTCTCCAAGAAGTTTTAGTTTTGTGCTAACTAGTTACAATTTTGTAAGAAAAGTTGTGGTATTGATGTATGTATCTATGATTTTTTATTATGTAAAAAACATTTGAAACATGAGAGCTAAATTCTAAAAGTAATTTTATCACTTGATTTTAGCTTGTAAGCACAAATACCCCCTAACATATTTTTCAAGACCCAAAGGCCAAGAAAAGACATTTTTGACATTCTAAAGATTCAAACTCACATTTACATTTGGTGTTTTAAAATATTTTACTTAAGTCATTTTCATTTTTTTCAAAGTTCTCAAATAATGCCAAGGGGATAAAATTCATATCATATTTTGTTTGTTGATATAAAAATGAACTTACACTCTAGTTAAATGCTCATAAAAGTTTCCATTTTTATGATTTTTATTGAGTGTTTGTTTCTTAAGATAAGTGTGGCATGTATGCTTTCCTCCCATCCCCTTTACGAAACTTGGGGTGATAAAAAATGCTTCATTAATTACATTTTTTGCTTTGTCCAAAAGTTTGGAAGGAAAGTCACTAATTCCCTCCCCAAAATTTGAGTGATTATGGTGATCCAAAAATGACATAAAGTCCTTCCACATTCTTTATTTTATTTATCTTGGTTTGTGTGTAGGAGTTCATCACCTCCCCATGAGTTATCTAGGGAAGTGTTGACTTGGGAATTCATCTCTAGACATCACTTCAACCATACTCCATAGTAAGGGTATAAAAATTGAGATCAAATTAATAGAATTATTTTTTGAGTGGTTAAACAAGATTTTTAATAAGAGACTACCTCAAAACATATGTTTAACTTCGACATCACACTACACTAAAAAATTGATGGATGTAGTGGTTGTGAAAAGGACAAGACCCTTTTAAAATAAGTTGATTAACATGGATCCAAATGATGTGTTGTGACCTTATGTTAACCACACATGGGACTATTTATATCATACAAAAATTGATAATTTAGACAACACTACTTATAGTGGATATATTGTCAATATAGGGTGAGTAGACCAAAATTCTATGTTATTGTATGAAATCTTGAGAGAAGAGGGGGCCTAAAAAACATACTTTACATGTGCTTTTTAATTTTTAGATTAAAAACATAAATTCTTCTCAAGATAAATTATATAAATTAAATTTTATAGTACAAATCTACCTTGTTAGTTTTTAAGGAATAAGACGATACATTTAGATGTTTTTGTTTTTGTTTTTTACTTACATTGTCTTGAGTCAAAAATATTTATTTATCATACCATGTTAGAATCAAGTCATGTTTTCACATCATGATCTTATTTAAATAGATGTTATGTCATCTATTTGACACCATTTTTCCTTAGTTACTTGTCAAAACTTTTGTGTCTTTGTGTGTCACTTATTTGAAATAGGATTCATTACATTGCCCATTTCATTCCAAGTCTTGTTCCTTAGAGTTTTTGAAACAAATAATTTGTCATACCTTTATATAAAGATATATTCATTATTATACTCACATTATTTCAAAGACTTATTTCATTATATCTAATTGTAATTTCAAAACCACTTATGGGTTCTTGGTTTATGCCCAACATCTTTATGCTATTCATTTTGGTCTATCTTGTTGTCTATTTAAAATTCAAGCCTTCTAAATCAAGTTTGAAATTAGTCATGATAAGTTTAGATTCAAATTTTGATTGGTTTATGCCTATGCCTCACATAATTTTGGCTTAGGAATTTACCTCTCACTTTTGGATTTTACAATTTAGACTAATTCCTTGCTTGTTTTACTAATCTTTGTGTATAAATTTGGTACATGGTCTATCTTCCATATGCCTGAAGTCCAATGTGTTTTTCTCAAAGGTCAAGTTTATGTTTAAATTTTAATGCCTAGTTTGATTCTGAGTGTTTCATATTTCTTAGATTAATTATCTTTCCTTTTAGACCTAGTGTTCTTTCAAATTCTAGCTTTTGTGTCATGTTCCAAGAAGACCTAGCAATTCCCTTTTATCTTAGACCTAGTTTGTGCAAACTCTACCTTTTGTGTCATGTTTCCAAGAGTCCTAGAATATTACCTCTTTATTTTAGACCTAGTTATTTTGAGCCTATATTTGTGCATTGTTCCCAAAGACATAATAACCTTTTTTATTTTTAGACCTGGATTAGAATTGTTTTGAAACACTTTTACTAAATTTGGAATCTAGATTTGTATTTTCACTTGACTATTTGTGTAAAACATTTGAAATTAGACCTTGGGGATGTTTTAGACTGAGTTTTTCATTAAATATTTTGGAGAAACATCTCCATTCCTAGAGCAAGTTATTAGAACAAGTTTTCCCAAGTTCAGACCTTTTATCTTTTAAACCTTGTTTTAAAAATTTGTATAACTCTAGAGATTATTCATGGAATGTTGATCATTGATTTGGATATGTATCTTTATACTCATAGTAGAGACATGTACTATATAGGTTATGATAATGTGGTCGCTAATGATAACTTTGTTCAAGACCCCTATGGTGATGATTTAGTTTGTGACATGGATCCTTAGCCTCCTTAAACTACTCAATCTAGGGAAAAAATTCAAGATCTAATAGCCCATTATTTGGTTAACATGTATCCTTATTCAAATAAAGACTAAGAGAAAACTAAGTAATATCTTGTTAACATACCATCAGTTTTAGAACAAGTTTAATAAAAACTATATTAATTTACTATGCCATCAACATATGATCCTTATTTGTTTGATTGTCACTTGCTTATAAAAAAGGATGGGGTTTTAGTTATATCTATAGATGTAGGGGCCATGTTTCCAGCATATTTCCCCCGTGAAAATTTACCTAGTCTAGTTATAGTGCCTCTAAACATGCCTTATACCTAAACCATTGAATAGGTCTCTATTATCCATCCTTAAGCACTCGTGTCAATGTCATATCAAAAACCAAATATTATTATAAATTGAAAGGTACTCATGGAGGACCAATTTATATAAATTAAATAAGAATATAAGACCTATTTGAATATATAACATAATTTTAATGTCGTGGCCATGTCAAACACTCCACTCAAAGAGCTAGCTTATTCAATGAGAGTGATAATTGAGTTAATTAGTCAATATGATTTGGGTATAGACTCTTTTTTACAAATAAATTATGTCAATGACATGTATAATGTCTCATATATTAAATATGTGACTATTTATTCTATGTAAAACAATGTGCCTAACATGGTGGATTACATGCAAGTGTCTTCCATTTTAGGCCAAAGTGGTTTAACTAGACCAATAGATAGTCTTCAACAACTAGTGCCTCTATTAAAAACCACAAGAGGTTCACAATAGTAGGGGACATGACCTCCTACATCCAAACCACAAAATGCTACTTCTAATCCTCAAGTAGTTACTTTGTTAAGCATACAACCATATGGATTAAGTAGTCAAGTGTTGACTAGTGTTTTGCCTCAACAACAAGTGATGAATTCTATCCTACCTCAATAGGTGATGATTAACATTCAATAACAATAGGCACAGTCTA
Organism: Torreya grandis; assembly: GCA_037957365.1. Lineage (NCBI taxonomy): Eukaryota > Viridiplantae > Streptophyta > Pinopsida > Cupressales > Taxaceae > Torreya > Torreya grandis. Next base: position 3,391,046 of record JARHVA010001449.1, read on the forward strand.
ATATACCACCATAGTAGAGGTAGAACACTATGCCACCTCAATAGGGGGTAAAAAATGTTCCACCTCAATAGGTAGTGACAAAAATACCTATATAATCATGACTAATATACCTTTAAAATCATGAATGTTGTCTAATTAAAAACATGTTCCTATTATTCAAATACAAATTTTGAACACCCTATAAGTGTCTAATTCACAATTGGTGTTTGTAAAATAAAGAGGTACCACTATCTAACAAGTACTAATTAGGAAATAATTACCTTTTATTCATCTAGTATTAAGTCCTTACTCAACCTCAATAGGCAAATTATTTTACCTACATCCATATCCTTCCATCACAACCCCAATTCCCTCAAAACCAAGGCTATATACCCAATTTGAACTAGAATATAGCACAATAATACATGCAATTTCAACAACCACATCCCAATCCAAGAACATATATTGTTGGTTAATTCATTCATCAAACCAAGATTTCATAACAAATTATTCCTCTGTTATACCCCAGTCAAGGTAATCCACCTTTGACCACCTAACCACCACCTCATCCAATGTACCATCTAGTTTCTTGGCCTAAGAACTATAAAAAATTAAGGATGAAATTATCACCATTTAAGTAGGGAATCAGAATAAGAAATTGAGGTTAGATTATATGTGTTCATACCTATTTAACATGTATTATCTTTAGATACCACTTCCTCTAGGTTATGAACCATCAAAATTTGATAAATACAAGGGTAAAGGGGAACCTAAAGGCCATTTGAAAGAGTTATTTGTCACTTATTATCTAGTGGATTATAGTGACATTTAATTAATCCTTTTGTTTCCTTGAAGTCTAGTAAGATAGGCTTTGGAGTGGTTCCTTAAATTACCAAAGAATTATGTACCTAATTTTGGTGACCTCTTAGATAAATTTGTGGAACATTTCTCCTATAATCTCAAGCATTAAATTTTATTAGTAGATTTGAATCAAGACAAGCAAAAGGTTGATGAGAGATTTAAAATATACCTATAGAGATGGATATCACTTGTTATTTACTTTACCCATAGATTACTAGACAAATAATTTGCCACTATGTTTAATAAAAATTTACACAATGAGATATCCTATTATCTATAGATTCGATGTGCATAACCTTCAAAGAGATCATTGAAAAAGGTTTGAAAATTTAAAAGGATATTATTATTAAAGGGATTATTAAATTAACCTCATTCATTAAAAATCAAAACCAAAACAAATGCATAGACCCAAGTCAGAACCCTCACCAAGTCCAAGCACCAACATCTACACCAGCTCAAGCTAGTAACTATGAGAAATACTAGAAATACAAATATAATAATAATGTTATTGGAAATGGATTAAATTATTCATGCCATGTCTAAATGGTGAAAACACCATTTGATCAATCCATGCTAAAATGTAGCTTACTCCTCATTTCTAACCTATTCAACAAGCCCAACCTTCATAACAACCTAGACTAGCTCCACAAATACATTAACCACCAATTTTAAAAACCCATCCTCCAAGAATAATACCCACTCCTTGAGTCTTCAATGATCTTGATGAGCCTATTTAAGTAGTGTTTTTCAAGATATCCATGGCTAATATAGTTAGTTGGCCAATTCTGAAGCACTATCCTGAGGGTATTCTTTATCTAGAATGGTACCAAGAGCATGAGTTATGTGAATACCATCATGTTCATATACATAATCTATGTAATTATGTGAAGATAAAAAACCTTATCAAAAATATTCTAGAAAATGGTGAGATTACATTGGATAATAGAGCATTTATGTCCAATTAGAACTTGGGTATCCACCAAAACCCTTTTTCATAATAATAATAATAATAATAACAACAACAACAAAGGCTGGAATAATAACAATAATATAATCAACAACTATTGAAATAAAAACATCAATATCAAAAACAACAATAATAATGTCAACTAAATGGCAATAACTAAGGCTAGAATGATTCCAACAACCAACATAATTACCACATAGTTTCACATGACTACAAAGTAGTTGTAGGTCATATTACGGGAGGTCCCATTTCAACCATCACCATTAATCCTAGATAATTACTAATAGACTATGATCATTTCCAAACCATTCCAATTAATGTACTTATGACATTAATCCTTCCTTGACTTAGGACTGTAACCAAACACAACAAAAACTAGGGGTTACTATTTTAAGGCCTTATATCAATAACTCATCATTACCCCATGACCACAACTAAGTGCACTAGTAATTGAGACTCATCCTATCTAGCCCATATCCATAATTTTCAAGTTATAATGGTCATACATCCAATCTCAGTTGTGATATCATAACTTAATTGCCTAATATTACCATTCTAGGACCATAACCACTTGCCAAAAAACTAATCCAGCCTAATGTACTGACTAGGAATAAGCCATTTTCCATTGTTAAGGAAAAACCATATGATATTTTGGAACAACTTCATAAGGTACCTACATAAATCTCCATTTTTGATTTATTATGTATATCTACTATCCATAAAAACATCTTAATATAATTCCTAGGTCAATCCTAAGTTCCTAATGCTATAACCCCAGAATAATTTCAAGATTTTGTTGGAAATCTAGCCCTAGGCCAATAGTTTACCTTTGACCAAAGTGATCTATCATCCCTTGGTCCTCTCCATAAAAATACCTTGTACATTGAAGTTATCATCATGTGGTACAAAGTTAAATGTGTCCTTATAGATAATGGATCAAGCCTAAATATTATGTCTTTGAATCTCATCAAGCATCTCAGGTACACTTCAACCAATATACATCCAAAAAATAATCAATATCAAAGCCTATGAAAATTAATAACATGAATCACAAGGAACTATAAGCTTACCAATTATCATAGGGCCCTTGATCCATGATACAATTTGCCTTATGTTATACCTAGATCTAATAGTATTTAACACACCCCACCCTATATTTTTCTTTGAAAAGTGGGGACCCCTTTATTTTTGGAAATGATGAATATCTTAGAGGAGTACCTATGAGTTTCTTTTAGGGTTATGGTACTTGTAATATCTTTAGAAAATCAGTGCTTATAAAGTTGAAACATGTTGTGGTATACTTTTTCATTTGAAAACACTTAATTAAACTAACCTATTAATGAAAAGGATGAAAAGAATGGATTTGTATGAGATGAATTTAGATTGTTTTATTTTATAGTATTTGGTATTTAGCAAGTTTAGTCTTTAGAAGGTTTTATTTGGAAAATTCTCTTCAAAAATATTCTTTGTGAAAAGATTTCCATCGATAATATTTTCTTCAGAAAGATTTGATCAGAAGGATTTACTTTGGTAAGTTTGGTCTTTAGAAATTTTTTTTTGGTAATTTCTTTTTAGGAACTTTGTTTTAGAAATTTGTATGGATCGTAGCCTTTTTTCATGAAGTCTTCAGAGATTATTCATCGTCAACTTTTATATCATAGACTTAGTCTTCAAGAATTATCATTTTGGGAACTTTCATTTTAGAAGGATTTTATCAATGACTTTGTTTCAAAAAGATTCTCTTTAGAAACTTTCATTTCAGAAGTATTTAATCAAAATATTTATTTTAAAAAGGTTCTCTTGAGAAAATTTCTCACTAGAGACTTTATTTTGGGAACTTTCATTTCATAAGGATTTTATTGGTGACTTTGTTTTATAAACATTGGGACAAAATCTTTTAGATAAAATCTTTCCAAAGGGCATTATATGCTTTGGATTTTTTTTGGCTTATAAGAAAATTTTGACTACCTTTGACTAGGATACATAATGATACATGGAAAAATAAGAAAGATTACATAGTGGCACCCCAAATCACAAAGCATCCTACATGATATGTACACTAGGATAGGGTGGTTGAATTTAAATTGAATGAAGGTGATAAGCTCATATATGTTAATGATTAATGGTGCTTGAAATGGAAATCAATGAAGAAAACATGTTTACATCGATCCCCAGTCGAGTTCACATCATTCCATCTTTGAGATTGAGTAAAATTTGGCCTTAAGTGATCCTAAAAGCCCTAATTGTTATCATAATAATTTTCTAGTATGCTAGATTTAGTTCAATGATATATGCCATTATCAAAATCTTAGATCATACCACCACTCATTAAATCACCATGGCATCATCATTTAGGTCCTATAAATGAGGCTTGATACCATCCCAAATATCTATTAAGGATTATATAGATTACTTGGACACTATGTTTGATTCTACTATATTCAATTGATGTTATCTAAATTACTCAGCATTATGGAAAGTAGTGGAAAATGTATACTCCTTTGCACTCAAAGAAGACATTGTATCGAAAGATAATAAAAAATTTAAGGACCTTATCCCTTCCAAACATCAATCAATACACCACATAGTTGAAAATCCATAGTTTATGCCATACATTGATCGACTATGGGGCCTCTTCTTCAAAGGGATAATATAGAAGGAGGATACTGTCACTATATTGACAACAAAATTATTATCATGTATATAGAAACAAAGTTGTTTAACATGTATTTTAGCTTACCCATTATAGATGTCACTTTTTATATACATATTATTATTACATGGAAGAAGTCCAATAATGTAGAGTGGATGTTATAGAGGTGATTTCTCCCTAATGAAAGTTTCATGTTGAAATAATATGTCAAGAGCCCTATCCCCATCACCCATTTTAGAATGGGAATCTACATAGGAATGACACTACTAAATAGACTCTTTGGCCATGTAAGCATCTATTTATACACTTAACATGCGTTCATGTATTGGATCTACTAAGTACCTCATAATTTACCTACTCTTTGGGGGTAGTGATCAGTACATGCCTCTAAGAACAAATCCTATATAAATATAAGAGACCACTAGGAAGAAATTTCTACATGATGTCTTACCTATTGGACATGGTCATGAGAATAATGTATAGACACAAGGGAGTCCTAAGGGATCCAAACATATAATTTATCAAGAATAGGATTTGTTATTACTAATGCTTTGCGCACATATATTTATATGTGAGAAACATAAACTTGATCACTGATTACCTCTACCCTCAGGTATGGATTGCCTTTGCCAATAATTTCCCCTGACATAGCTTAAACATTGGCAAACAATATAGGATACTACTAGATCTATCTGGACTACAAAGTTATTATGGTGACTATCCACAAGGTAGATCATCTTTAGCTCCTAAATTTCATTCTAGAAAAAGTAGTAGAGTATGAAATAACATATCAAATATAGAATGGCATTGATAAATAACTAATGAATAATAATAAATCCACATTTCATATATCCCACACCACCATTGGTTAAATGCAATATAAAATTCATATGCAATTTAAGGAAGACAAGAATTCTAAGAAGGCATATGCATTACCTATCCTCCCTCATAGAGATTGGGACTGTCATGGTAAGGTCTAGAATAAAATACATACCCTTGGCCTCACTTATAAACATAAGTCAATAGATCATGATTTTCTATTCTTAAAATCTAAGGATGATGATGAGGTAAAGAAAAGGGACATAACTACATAACTATATGATTGAGTGAGGACTTATTAAGAGTAATACATGTAAATCCATCTCTTACACACAATAAAGAAAAGTTTAGGAACCAACCTCCTTGAGGATGGATATCTAATATTTGGAGTGTTAGGCAATCAAAAATACTAGAAAGAGAGGGACAATATCCCCAAATAGCTCAAGGCCAACCTCAAGATAAGGATTAGTTGGTAACTAGGGCACTAATCATTAGATCACAGAATGAACAAGTTAAGGAAGAATAGTTACCTACCTCCACAAAAGAAAAAGAATACCTAATGCTCCCATTTCAAGATTCCATATTTGAATTAATATAGGTCAAGCATGAGCTAGTTGAGGAGCTAACTTAAGTAGGAGGTAGTGCACAAAGAATATAAGTTGAGATTATTTGCTTAGATTCCTCAAATTAAGAGAAAATAGTGGCTTACTCATCCCTAACACCAAACATTATTACCTATTATCTTCTCCAATAGGTAATAGTCCAATAAGTAGGTAGAGCCACAAAGACCTATCAAAATAGGCCTAAAGGAGATAGACCACAAACCCCTCTAACACAAGAGGTGGATGCGGAGGAGTTAAATTAGGAAAAGGTATTAAGCCTACAATAAATCAAGGCCAAGGAACCTTTCAAAGGTGATCCATATGATAAGGTTCCTTTGCTCACATCCCTTAAAGGTCTTTTCCCTTTAATGTCCTTATAGTTCTATCTCCCTTGGGCTAGTGGTTTCTAAGTTTATTCCCCTACATGAAATTTTTGCAGGTTTAATTTTCATGCACCCATCCATGAATATTACCACTAAAAATTCACCTAATAAACCCTCTACTACTTTGGTTTCTATTCCATCAGTACCCATCCCATCAACACTAGTTTTATCTATTCCATCTATTGCCTAGTTCATCACTTCAACTATATCTCCTTCTACCTAATTGGGTTTGCCTTTGCCTTCTTAAATTATAACCACCATAACCATAATATTTACTACTAAAATGGCACCCAAGAGGTAACCAATATTTTTTTTCCATCCAATGCCATAATTTAGAAACATAGACTGGTCAAATATCATTTGGCAATAATGCCTAATCCTTCCTTTAAAATAATGCCTGAGCTTGAGGAACATGCCCAAGTGAAAGCTTAGCCCTAAAATAATTTAAATATCACTCTTCCATATTAGGCTAAGTAAATAGGAGCATCAACCTCTAAGAGTCCCAATCTAAAGATAATTGAATTGCCAATGGTGAGATCCCTATTTGATAAGGCTATATTATCAGTACAAAAGGTGATAAAGAGGAAAATCAAAGATAGCTTAGGTAGAACCTTAATCATAGAAAAAATGGAAGTGATTTACTCCCTTAACAAGAGGAATAATAGACAAAAGGGTCAATCCCTATACATTAAGGAGCATAAGTCCTATATAAAGACCCATAAATGAGCAATCCTTAACATTTATGAAGGGACCAAAATGACTAGAAACAAGTTCAAATAAGAGTTAGAGACTCTCAAAGAAAAATAAGTGATTTGGGTTCCCCAAGGTATTAAGTAGGATGTACATAATGTAGCTCTTAGGTTATATGAGATTCTTGATTCTATTGATTCTTTGAGAGTTAGTTTGGCTCCTCATGTCAATAATATAACTAGATTATTCATAATCCATAAAGAGGATGATAATAAGCTAAATTTCTTAGTATTATATACCCCTAATAGGTAATTTAGGAATTTGGACTTGATGACCTCATTGGAGGCATCAAGTAATTCAAATTTAGCATTAATAAGAACACATGAGGCTTGAGATTGGGTATTATCTTCTAAGGATTTAGTGAATAAGTTGGTCGAGAAAGATAAATAGGCCAAGAAAATTTTGATAAATTTGGAATTGACTATAATTCAAGATAATAAAGGAAAGATGGTGACTTAGAATATATTTGATCAAATGATTAAACAAGCCTCTAATAGATTCAATCAGAGTCTACAAGGTTTGAGCTTAGAAGACATTGAGGTCAAATTAAGTGAGGCTAAAAAGAAGGAAACAAAGGTGGAAGTCCTCAGGGTTGGCTTTAGATCCACCAAGATATAACATGTCAAATCAATGGATCAAATGAGTAGGTTGACTAGGCCACACCTCTTGGATATGAACTTAATATAAGCATAACACCCTAAGGTATAAAAACACCAGTAGGTCTTAGATACAAAGAACAAATCAACCCAATAAATGACACCTATTATTTCAACTACATTGATTCCACCTATAATGCCAAAAATTATATCCATGTTAGTTCCCCCTCGTACTATAGTTCCTATTCTAACAATAATTCAATCCACTAGTGCATCTCTAATTACTACTCTAGTTATTATGTTCTTAAGCACAAGTACTACCATAGTTTTGACAATAGTTTTGAGACAAGTTAAGCAAGATCCAATTTAGATAAAGGATGATTTTGTACATTTTTCATGTAATAGTCATTACCAAATAGTTAAGTCCTAGTTGTAAATATATTATAATTAACTAAATTATTTTAGTAGCATGCACATGTTGTATGATTAAAATATCTATAAAACATAGATATCTAACCAAAAATTATCTTATAGTCTTTTTATATGAAAATAAAGTGTTCTAAACTTGGAGGATGATCCAACCCCTTCCCTAAGATCTATATATACATTTAGAACCCTATTTTTAAAGGGTCAAAGATTTTGAATGAATATATAAGAATAAATCAAGGAATTGATTATCATGCATCTATGTTTGTTCTTTCTTCTTCCCTTTTTATGTTAATGAATTTGAAGTTTCTTTGTTTATAATTGATTTAATAATTCTAATGTGTACCAATGTTATGGATGATTTTGACTATTATATTAATGAATATTAGTCCTAGATGTGTAATAGCTATTGAATATTGATAAATTTCATTGATTTAGATATTTAGTATAAGTTGAATTAATAATATAAGGTGTGTAGAAGTATCTCATTTTGATATAGTACTTTAGGTGTGATCCATAACTTCCATAGATAACTTCTTGGTTTGAGCTATAATCTCTTTTATGAAGGTATTCAAAAATAGCCTTAAGAATAACAACCTTTATTTGAGACCAAGAAACATCTTATATCTTATTACCCAAACTTCTAACTATGTTTGTTCATGAGTGTGCAAAAGTTGTAAACAATAAACACTAGCTCTTGAGATACTTATCCACCAAGAAATAGATTGAGAAGTTCCAATTCAAATAGATAGAACCTTATTTTCTACCTTACCTTTCTTACTTTTTTTGAGTTTCTTTGAGATTTACCTAGCATAGATTACTCTTCCACCCATCTAACTCACTTAGTGATTTATCCTTTTTATTAATCCACACATCCACCCATAAACCTAGCTAAACAATCCATAGGCTCAACTTGTTATTATACCATTGGGTTATTCTAACCACATACCTATAACTCATGCCATTGAGTGTGACTTAGTTTCATAGAGATCCAAAAATGTTAGAGGTTACCTCGTTCAAAAAATTTCTAAGTTGTGTATAAAACCCACATCAATAGAAGAAGAAAATGTTGGCACTAAAAGGATGGCCCACTTGTGTGTTTTCCAAATAAATAGGGGAGTTATCATTATGGAGACACTTGGGAGATTAACAAGGTCTAAGGCCCAATATATCCTTTTGGTTTCACCACTATCAAACTCTAGGAGGCCTAGATCCATACCTATCATCCATGATGTATGTTGAGTCTAAACATCATCCCCTAAAAATAATGTCCTACTTATAAATATTCCTATGGCCCAAACTTGGTTAATTACATCCACCATTACCATCCTTAGGGACCAACATGACCTACCAAAGAATATAGAGAAGTATCTACCTACTTTTTCCCCCTCAAGTGGGAGGACAACTGAAGAACATATCAAATCTTCAAGGTTACCTTGAGAATAATGAATGTTATCCATGAGGATGTTGTATGTAGGATTTTTGCATTTACTCTACAAGATTAATATTATGATTGGTATCTCAATTTGGAGGAAAATTCCATCATCTCATGGGATGAGTGTCAAAGTATGTTCCTTGCATGATTTTGATAGGTAACTAATCTTAGTCTAGTATATCAAATCTTTATTAGCATCAAAAGGCAACGTAACAAGTTCATACAAGCCTTCAATATAAGACTATAGAAGATGTACACCTGATTGAACATTGCATATAATCCAAATGAGAATATAATGCTTGAGATATACAAGAATTCTCTAAATCCTATCACTATATTATTCTTGTGAAGAGTTACCACTGCTAATACTTTAACTTTGGCATTATAAGAAGCTATCAACATCAATAAGAAACTCAATCCATAGATTATCCCTCACAATCTAAGAGGTCAAGTATTTAACAATATACTTTCATCCTTGAATATGATTCCACATGTGAATCAGAATGCTCTCACATTTAATGAGAATCAGTTATACACTCTTTTGTCTATGACATAGCAAACAACAAATCAGAATTATGATTTCTTGAATAATCATACACAAATAAATAGTGATTAGAATCATTAGCTTCACACCAACACAACAATCACTCAAGGTTATGACTCTAAGAAAGGTAAATTGGATTCTATACAAAGAATGGTTTAGATACTCAACAAAGATTTTGTAAATATGTAGAAGAGGATGAGTAATGTAGCATCCCCACTAGGATCTACCCATAAATATGTGATTCTTTTTTATTTATTTAAATAGCATATACTTTAAATATATTACATTATGAGAATCTAATCAGTGATAATTTAAAATAATCTAAATGTGATAAATGTAAAATAATAATACTACATTATACATCACTGGTCACTGTCATCATAAGAAACACATCATAACTGATTATAGAATGTAATTACATATATCCATCCATGACTGGTATAAGCATATAACTACTATTGTCAATGTATAGTAAATAATTAATTACATCTCATCATGATAATGTTTCAATAATAAATACAATATAATATACATATAAAAGATACATGGTTCTTCAGAGCATAAGTTCCCCATATTTTAATATCCATGGCAATCTCAAGTTTCATCTCAAAATTAATATTGTTATGGAGAGTGAGATCATCATCTGAACACTTTTCCATACCAGCCATAGACCAATGATCCCCCACATAAATCCCGTAATGGAATGGCCCTCCCTTAATGATTTATTTGATGGCGTGGGAATATAGAGAGATAAGTTAGTACCCATGTGTTGTATGATTTATAAAACCAAACATGTGGTATATCATAAAGAAACCCATTCTAATCAAGATTTCACATAAACATGTAAATCATACTCATGAAATGAAAATGTCTCACTTAAAATTAATTTGGAAAATGTTTTAAATAATTAATGATCTAAGGATCAATCAAACTCATACACACCATGATTGAATTACCTTCATCGGGCATTGTGATGCTAGTAAGCATGAAATCTATCTCATTAATTACTTAGTATCAATAATGCAAGATGTGGTTAACATATTATAACCAATATATTCATATATATTTCATCCTAATAGCAAAAATATAACATGTTAATCACATAAATAGTCTAAATGTATGAATGAATCTCACAATATTATCTATCACCTAAATAATAAAAATAATAACTATAGTTTATACCCTCTGGGTAAAATACACATCCACCTACAATTTCTAATTACTATAAGTAGTTTCTAAACATATTGTACCCTAACATAACTCATACTATCATAGTATAATGTTCTTAAGCAAAACTACTCAATACAAACAACTAGTCATAATAAAGTAGTTATGAATCAATGAAAACATATGCTTTTATTCAAATAACTAGTTTTATTAAAATATTCAGAAGTATTATATTATGCTTTGTTTGAACATGACCTTAAATTTTAATGCTTGGTTAATATTTTATATTTATGTTGATAAAGTTCCTCAGCTCTCAAAGTCCCATGGCCAACTACTTTATATTTTCAATAAATTTAGGGGCATATAACCTGATACATCCATATACATTATATTCTTCAAACAACTCCTAAATAGTTTTGTGTGTGTGTGTGTGTGTGTGTGTGTGTGTGTGTGTGTGTGTGTGTGTGTGTGTGTGTGTGTGTGTGTGTGTGTGTGTGTATATATATATATATATATATATATATATGGTTTAATGATTTCAATAATATTTTATAGTTCTCAGTCAACTGCATGGTCAATATAGCTTTATTGATAAGCTATTACTAAACATATTAATATTTTTTCAATATTAATTAAAAAATTAAATATATTCATAGAAAATAATAGTTTAACATGAATATCTATTACCATTCAAATAGGTAAAAATAGACAAGATCATTCTTTTACAATGGACTAATAAGGGGATATGTAATATATCATGAATCATACTCTTTTATAAATAGGCTTTAATATGATCATAAGGAGGAGGAGGAGTGTAATAAATAAATGAGAGGAGACTTTTGACAAACTTCAGTGCTAAAAACCAACAATACACACACACAATTCATACATCTAATAGTAAATCATTCATATCACAAAAGAGACACATTTATAAAAATCCATAGCTTTATATTATATAATGGCTAAAAATCATGATCAAGAGAATATAACTAAATTTATATTAACAAATGTTATGCTATCTCATAACTATGTAACATAATGATGGCTTACTATTCACAATTGGTTATAAAAGAGTCCATGACTTTTTATTCATGGCTTAATGACACACATCCTAAAGTATATGTTTTATATATAAATAAAATTATTTATATTATTATACATAGAAACTATTTATATAAGTTGTTATATGAGTTTGAGCCATTATAAAAGCATGTATTATAAAATCACTATATACGCTATAAAAAATAATATATTTTAGTATTGGTCTTTAGGACTATTATCCTAAATAAAAAAATAATATTTCATTATTACTGAGTCACCTTATTCTAGTGAAGTCTCTATCTATTTTACCTACAATCATAAGTGATCAAAATTATTGTTATATTCTTGACTGATTAAACTCCTAAGTTCATTGTATGAAGTGACTTAAATTGGTTGTATACATGTTTCTGATCCTCTGAGAATATTTCATTGAATTTTTGACTATATGTTTGATTCTATTTATATGTTTTGATTTGCATATACAGTGCCATGCTCTAAATTAGATCCATAACCTAAGAATTACACATATATAGTGTTATATTTATGTTTGGAATCTCTATAACATACCATCATTATTCTTATAGAATATACTGATAAGTTTGGTTTGACGGTACTAGTTACTCTTTTATATGAATCACTATACATTTGGTAAAATTTTGATGAAACCAAACACTGCATACATCTCCAATACTAGTATAACATTGTAACTTTAATTATTTCATACTATCCATTCTAAATCATTGCATGTTATATATTTATTTTTCTATAGTTGGCTAGGTTTTCCATGTACACTATAGTTTACTACCTACAAAAATATCCTAGCCATATGAGTCACTGCTATATATATATATATGCCTCTAAGTTCACTGTATTTTCTTTTAGCAGTAGATTGACCTCTATGTTTGAGTCATTCTATACAATTTTGTAACTTTATTTATCCTAGATTGGTGTATTTAGCTTTGCATAAGTTTAGCATATGAAATTTATTTCCCCTTATTTGCGTAGTAACCTCTATATTTATATGCAAATGTATTTATAGTTTTAACATCAAAATTTGCTATAATATTAACAATATAACATTCAACATGAATTTATGAAATTAAATTACATCGCCTACCTAGTAGATTCTCTATTGTTCCTTCTTCTCCAATATTTATTTCTTTTGTGTCTTCTCCTTCTCAGTATGATGCACCCCCTCTCTTCTCCCTAAATTTATTATTTCTTATTTAATTCCCATGAAAAGGCTTTAGCTTTGTCCTTTGAGATTTGTGTCTTTATTTTTTATTTTTTTATTTATTTTTATTAATAACTTTTTGTTGTTTTTTGAAAATTTTAAACCTTTCCATTTATCTTTATTTATTTTATTTTTTATTTTCTTCCCTTTTATTTATTTTAAGCATTTCTTCTCTTTTTCCTATTTTTTCCTCTTAATTAGAAATTCTTATATTTTATTTATTTTATCACTAATTACAATAGTCAATATATTCACTAATTAAATTAGCACTTCAAATGTCATAATGACTTAATGATAAATTAATTAGTCTATAAATCCAAATTTGCTCTAATTACAAAAATCACAAAACATTAATGGACATACATGAAAATCACACAAGATGAATTCCAAATAACCATTTAAACTATTCTTTTAACCATGAGTAGCAATTATCTAATGCAAATAACATCAAAACACACTATGCTAACCATTCCATTATGCATCTATTATGTGATAGTTAATATGGTGTATGCAAGATTCTAATCAATTTCTCAATCATCCCCAAATAATTCCATCTATGTCACCCTCTCCGATGATGATCTCCCTCAGCCATGCTCTGAGGGATGATTTCTCCTATGTCAAAATCACAACAAGTAGGTAGTTAGACCATAACATCATGAAATACATACATCATAAAATATATATGAAATAACAATCAACATGATCATGATGTAAATATATATACTACAACTAACTCATGGTAATGTAACCATGTAACCTAATCAATATCCAATTATTCCATAGCAACATATATCTCAAAGCTTAGTTGAAAATAACTAAATCAAATTCATCAACTATAAATATCCATGGATAATTAGGTAGTTTTCTTACCAAATAAATTGGGATGTAACATCCTTCCCCCTTAAAGCTAGTCATCATCTAAAATGACTCTTATTCAAATATAATTTCTGAATCAAAACATTGTTTAGAAAAAAAATAACATAGTATAAAGTATCAAATCAAGAACATAAATGTGTAAACCACCTATAGGACTCATCCTAGTCCTCCCAAGTAGCACTATCCTTAGATTATTGGTCCCACAAGACTTTGTACTATGACATATCTCTATTATGTAAATGAATTTTATGAGTGTCAATTACTCTAATTGGTTTTACCATGACCACCCTGAGATCTAGAACTTGTAAATCATTCCAATACAAAACATGCATAGGATCATCTATATAATTTTTAAGATAAGAAACATGGAAGACATTATGTAATAGAGATAGGTATGGTGGTAATGCAAGCCTATATGATACAAGATTGACCACTTATAACACCTAGAAGGTTCCCACATATCTTGGTGAAAGTTTCACTAACTTCCTAAATTTAATCGAGCTCTTCTACAACTTAACCTGTAAGAACACTTTATCACCTATTGAAAACTACATATTTTTCCTCTTAAAATCAACATAACTATTCTACCTAACATTGGCCTTAGATAATCTCTACCTAATTAATATAATTTAATCTTCCATTTTTAAAACCATCTTAGGTCCAAAGGCTACCCTATCCTCTAATCTATCCCAACTAAAGGTGTCTTACACCTTCTTCCCTATAGTGCCTCAAATGTTACCATCTTCAAAGTTGATTGGTATGAGTTTTTGTATGAAAACTTAACCAATGGAAGATAATATTCCCACTTGTATTATTGATCCATGCAATACATACAAAGAAGATCTTCTAACACTTGATTAACTTGCTCAGTCTAACCATCAGTCTCTGGGTGATATGTAGTGCAAAAATTTAATTGTGTACCCAATGTTGATTTCAAAGTTACCCAAAATCTATAATTAATCTTCATATCATGATCCAAAATTATCTTCTTAAGAAATCCATTCAACTTATGCACTTCCTTTACGAACCTCTTCACAAGAGTAGGTGTATCTATGTCAAATTTCCTAGTATAAAATGATCCACCTTGGTTAATTTGTCAATTACTATGAAGATCATATCATGTCTATTTCATAACATCAATAAACCTTGGACAAATTCCATACTGATCACCTACCATTTCCATTTTGGTATATCATGTGGATATAATAACCTAGCTAGATGCACATTTTCATCTTTCACTCACTAACATTCCAAACAATGTGAGATAGTTTTTTACATCTATCTCAATTCCCTTCTAGAAATACAATGGTATAAGATTTTCCATGAGCTTAGTTACTCCTAGATGTCCTAAATATGGGGCATTATGTTATTCCTTTATCACTATTCTCTGTATATTTTCTCAATCTGGCACATACATCCTTCCATTATAATCCAAAAAACTTTCTCTAATCAAAATCCTTTATACTCAAGGTTATGAGGATTCTCATACAATATTTTTTTGAAATGATCATGCAATTCATATCTTAACAAGAATTCAATCACTCAATTCCTAAAATTACTCCTGATAGTAGCTATAGATGCTATGTACCTTATACAACTTAGGACATTGGATACTCTATTTTCATTACCTTTGATATAGTTTATATCAAAATTGTAATTAGATAAGAACTCAATTAAACATATCTAATGAGCATTCAAATTTGGTTGGGTGAAGATGTACTTGAGTCTCACATTATCCATCTTGAGCTCAAATGGTTTTCCTAATAATTAATGCTACCAAAATTGAAAAGCATGCACAATTATTTCATGTTTTAGGTCATGAGGGGTATAGTTCACCACATAAGGCTTAATATTCCTTGATTCATAAGCCAATATTGTACCATCCTATATAAGGACTCATCCTAGTCCATCCCCTAATGCATATGTGACCACTAAAAATTGACCATTGCGGTTAGGCACTCTTAACATTAGTGTGGAAGTAAGCCTTCTATTTCAATACCTAAAAATCTACTTCACACTAATTTACCATATAAAACTTTTGTTCTTATGTTGTAAATGAGTACTTGGATCAACTATCTTGGAAAAAATCAAATATGGATCTAATCTTTACTAAATCTATTGAGATACCATCTATAGAGATAATATGTCCCAAATATTTCACTCTCTCTTGGAAAAATGTGCACTTAGACAACTTACCATATACCTTGTGCTTCTACAACCATTGTATAAATAAATCTAGATGTTGAAGGTGCTCCTATTCATTCTTAGAGTATATAAGAATGTCATCTATAAAAACCAAAACAAAGTGATCTATATAATCTTTGAATACATTATTCATGAGATTCATGAATATTTTCAATGTATTTGTCAACCCAAATGGTAATACTATTAACTCATAGTTCCCATAACAAGTTCTAAAGGTTGCCTTTAGAATATCTTCATCTCTTATCCTCAGCTGATGGTATCTTTATCTAAGATTAATCTTATAAAAGATCATTGATCTCTGCATTTGATCAAAAAGATCATCTATACAAAGTAATAAATACTTATTTTTCATAGTTTCCTTATTCAACATTCTATAATTAATGCAAAGTCAAATATTACCATCCTTCTTCTTGACAAAGATAACTAGTGCATTCTCATGGTGACACACTTGGCCTGATCAACCCCTTAGACAATAATTCTTGGAGTTAAGATTCAATTCAACCAACTTAGTGGTTGTTATCTTATATGGTATCTTAGAATATGGTTATGAACTAGGTATGATATTGATAGAGAAATTGAAATCACATCTAAGAGGCAATCCTGGAAATTCTTTTACAAACACATCATGAAAATATTTATGAAATGAGTAATATTCAAGATATGGTTCCTCAAGTTCATCCATTTTATTTATCTTGATGATACATGCTTGACACCCTTTTCCTTGAGCCCTCTTGAGTTTCATTTCATAAATTTAACTAAGCCTCAACTCTCTTTTCTCACCTTGATTTTGTGTCTGATTTCTAAAATCATCTAGACACTCAGCCTTCTTTAGGTAGTAATCAACCTTGGCTTTATGTTTTGCAAGTCAATTAACTCTTAATATCACATCAAATGACCCCAATGGTGATATATATACATCCACTACTATTTTAAACTCAAGAAACCTAATCTGTGCTTCAACTAAACACTTGTTAACCATGACTTTTGAGTCATTCCCATACTATATTGACCATACATTTGCCACTACTCTATCTCTTATAGTTAATTTACTAAGCATTTTAAGATCTATAAAACATTTAGTATCTCCTATATCAATCAAAATGGAAACTATATATTTAAACAAAGTAATGAATAGCTCTATGGGTAATGCTTGAAATTCAACTTGTTGATTATTAATTACTACATGAATACATTACTAAAAATTACCCTATTAAGGAATAACACCTTTATTCTTTGGCTTGTCCTAAGTATAGTAATAATCATAATGGTCATCTCCACAAATGAAACAACCTCCAAGTGGTCCTTTCCTATCATTCTATTAGTTTCCCTTGAAACCACCTTTAGAACCATTACTTAGTTCCTTGTTGCCTAAACCATTGCTGAATTTGGCATTCTAGTTTTTGAACTACTTCCTAGAGTCTCCACTCCTCTATTTCTAATTCTTCTATTTGAAAATTGACTTAGAATTTCTAAAGTCTTTCTTAAACTTTTCCTTGGCCTATGAAAGTGACTTAAAATTTTACTCCTATTTGACTACCTTCTCAAATACCTAGTCCATGGTAGAAGGTCCATGAACATCCACCTCCATTAATATGGGGCCTCAATCCCATGATAAAATTTGTGATCCTGAACCTCTCATCTCCCTAGTACTGAGGTACATACCTCAAAATTTTGGTGACCTACTCCTAGTATTCATTCACTAATAAATATCCCTACTTTAGATTCTATAAATCTATGAGATTTTGGTCAATATAAATCTATGGAATCCACCTTGACTTGAACAAAGTGAAAAATTGATCCCAAGTAGTAGTGGTCAAGTTACGATTCATTTCCAACCTCTTTTTGGCCTACCATGTAGCTACCTCACCTACCAAATGTTATACTTCCCATACTACTTTAGTAACATCTAAGTAGTTTTGAATCTTGAAACACTTCTCCATCTTAGTTATCCATACTTCAGCTCTATCACCTAGAATAGTTCCATTGAAATTAAGTGGCTTCACCTTCTTTATTTCTCTTCTCAACTCTATAATGACCTGAGCTCTAGCATCTTGAGGGTTTTCTACTCAATGCGATGATCTTCAAGTACATCATGTTTTTCTTCTTCTTCATGGCCACAAAATACATATTATAAGGCTATAATTTGGTCTCTAGTCTCATTCATAGCTATAATAATCTCATCCATCTTTTTTGATTTCTCAATGGCAAATTTGTTAGGATCAAATGAAAATTTACTGTCATTGACATTTGATAGACCCTCTCTAGATACTCTATCTTTCACCATTATCCTTTATTTAATTATAAGGGTATAAAAATTTTAGTGGACTCATTAAGTCCTAAATTTTGATTCATATCTCTAATACCACATGTGACATCCTCACTGGAATCTATCCAAAAATATGTGGTTTTCTAAATTTATTTAAACAACATATACTTTAAATAGATTACACGATGAGAATATAATAAATGATAATATAAAATAATCTAAGTGTGATAAATATAAATTAATCATACTAAATCATACATCACTGATCACTATCATCATAAGAAACACATACTAAATGATTGACCAAACTAATTACAAATATCCAGCCATGGCTAGTACAAGCATACAACCGCTATTGTCAATGTATAGTAAATAAGTAATTATAGCTCATCATGATAATGTTTCAATATTAAATAAAATACAATATACATATATAAGATACATGGCTCCTTGGAGAATAATCTCCTTAGACTCTAGTACCTATAGCAATCTCAAGTGTCATCTCAAAATTAATATTATTATGGGGAAGGAGAGCATCATCCAAGTGCTTTTCCACACCAACAATGGACCAAAGATCCCCTAAAAAAATCCCATCAGGGAATGGCTATCCATTCACATATGAGTAGATATTGATGGTGTGGGAATCTAAAAAGACAAGCTAGTACCCATGTGTTGTATGATTTTTAGAACTAAACATGTGGCACATCATAAAGAAACCCATTATACTGAAGATATCACAAAAACATGTATATCATACTCATGAAATGATAATGTCTCACTTATCATTACTTTGTCTAAAGTTTTCAATAAATAATGATATAAGGATCATTCAAATTCATACCAACCACTTGATTAAATTACCTTCATCTGGCATTGTGATGCTAGTGAGCTAGTCAAATACGTCTCACTAATTACTCAGTATCAATAATGCAAGATGTGGTTAATATAGTATAACCAATAGATTCATATAGATTACATCCTACTATAAATCATATAGCATGATAAGCACATAAATAATCTAAATTCATACATTTATTCTATTAAACATATGAATGACTCTCATAATATTATGTGTCACCTAAATAATAGAAATAATAACTAAAATTTATACCCTCTGAGTAAAATATACATCCAACTATAATTTATAATTACTATAAGTAGTTTCCAAACATACTACACCCTAAGATAACCCATATTATCATAGTCTAATGTTTTAAATTATAACTCCTCAATATAAACAACTAGTCATAATAAAGTAGTTATTAATCAATAAAAATAAATGCTTTCATTCAAATAACTATTTTTCTTTCAATAATCAAAAGTCCTATATTACGCTTTGTTTGAACATAACCTTACATTTTTAGGATTGGTTATGAGTATATATTTATGTTGACATAGTTCCTTATCTCTCAGAGTCATGTGACCAATTGTTTTATATTTATTAAAAAACTTAGGGATACGTTGTATTTTTCTAACAACTCCTAAATCTTTATATATATATATATATATATATATATATATTTCCTTTATACATAAATATGCTCAATAATATATATATATATATATGGTTTAATGATATCAATAGTCTTTTATGATTCTAAATCAACTACATGGCCAATATAAATTTATTAACAACCTATTACTAAACATATCAATATTTCTGAAATATTAAGAAATAAATAAATATATTCATGGAAAGTAATAGTTTAACATGAATAATTATTACCATTCAAATAGGTAAAGATAACCAAGATCATTATTTTACCCTGGACTAATAAGGGGATATGTAATATAGCATGAATCATAATTTTTTTATAAATAACCAAGAAGAGTCATAAGGAGGAGAAGTGTAACAAAGAAGTAAGAGGAGACTTTAGACAAACTTTGATACCAAAAAATAATGATACCCACACATAATTCATACATCCAATAATTAATCAATCATAACACAAAAGAGACACATATATAAGAATCCATGGATTTATCTTATATAATTGATAAAAACCATGATAAGGAGAATATATTTATGATTATAATGGCAAATTCTACACTATCTCATAACTACATAACATAATACAGACTACTATTCACAACTAGTTATATAAGATTCCACAAGTTTTTATTCATGGCTTAATGACACACATCCCAAAGTATAAGCTTTATATATAAATAGGATTATTTATATTATATATTATATTATATTATATATATATATATCATTTATTTAATTTTTTATATGATTTTGAGCCATTACAAAAGCACGCATTATAAAATTACTATATATGCTATTTAAAATAATATATTTTGGTACTGGTCTTTAGGACTATTATTAAAAATAAAAAATATACTCTTTCATTATTATTGAGTTGCATTATTATATTGAAATTGTTATTCATTTTACATATAGTCATAACTGATCATAATTATTGCTATATTATTGACGAATTAAACTCCTAAGTTCACTATATGAAGTGGCTTAAATTGGTTGTATACATGTTTTTGATCCTATAAGTATATTTCACTAAATGTTTGACTATATGTTTGATCTTATTTATATGTTTTTATTTGCATATGTAGTGCCATGTTCTGAATTAGATCAATAGACTAATAATTACATATATAAAGCATTATATTTAAGTTTGGTATCTATAGAATAAGTTGTTGTTATTCTTATATAATATACCAATAAGTTTGGTTTAATAGTATTGGTTACTCTTTTATATGAGTCATTGTACATTTGATAAAAGTTTCCTAACACATACAGTTAAGGGTGAGGTAGGGGACATTTGAGAAGGAGATCTTCTTATAAATCATTTGAGAGTAAACATAAGCAGAGCAGGACCTTTCTCCATACTATCCCAAAAATTCTTCCATGAAAACCACATTATTTTTTCCTTTAGAGTTATTTGGAGTAGGGTGAATGTTATTTAGGAATCTAAATATAGATTTAAGCTATAACCCATCCCACATGGGAGTAGAGATACTTAAAGTCCCTCAACCCCATTAAAGGTGGAGCATCCCCTGGTCTTAAACCTAAGAAACCATGCTTTTTTTAGTTGTTAATGTATAAAAAGCTTATTGTTGCTTTTATATTAAGTAATTATGGCCTAAATAATCCTTTTTGTACCTTCTATAATGAATTTGAAATGGTTGATCATGTCTTTTTCTCATACCCATATGTTGTTAAGATGTGAAATTATTTTCTAAAATGTTAGAATGTAGTTTTCAATTAAGAAATTAGTTGCCTTAGTATTACATTTGGTTAGGCATGTCCTAACATTAAATTACACCCCTTCTTTCATAAACTTTGGCTTGTGTTTTCTACTAAAATTTTATGGATTTTATGGAAGCAAAGGAACCTTGAGGTTTTCCAGTAGAAGGCTAGATTGCTTATTAACTTCTTAGTAGAAGTCATCCTCCATGTTTTATCTTTGTAGATATTCCTAAAACTAAAAGTGCCTCAAGACCATCTCGAGCAATTTATTAGGACAAGACTCATCAAATTCACCTTTGACTTCCTACATGATTTTGGGGGATGCCCCAAACTAATTCCTCGTCTTAATTGGGTAGTGAGTCACTAGATGAAAATCAAAGTAAAAGTTTTAGAATTTGAGTGGGATCACATAGAATATTCATACTTTGACCAGGATGATAACTTGGTAAAGGAATGGATTACTCCATATGAATCTAATTAGAATGGGGTTGATATTTGTTTAGATGTGAATGAAAATGTACTAAGGGATGTGCAAAATGATGAGTAGGGAAGTTGCATAATAAAAAAAGGTGAGGATATATTTGTATCATTCAATTTGAACCTCTTTCCTAAATTAGATGATGAGATTACAAAGATAATGACTTATTTTGAAGGTTTAGATCTAACAATATATAAATAGGGTGTACAATAGGAAGTGTGGAAGAAGATTGACAAGAATATTAATATCTTCTTTTGAAAGTTGGGAAAACTAATAAAAATAGGTGGTTTGATAGATGTTAAAGATGTCTTGGAGTATGTTAAAAAGAGAAATATGAAAGGAATTCTAGGAAAAGTAGATCACTATCTATTTCTCTAAGTTTTTTGCTAGTTACATTTAAAAGAAGAAGAAACTAAGGTTAAAGGTTTGGAGTTTGTACATTACCTAGATTAAGTTGTGCATCGTATCCAAGCATTGTGAGAGCTCCTCTTTGGCTATGGATGAAACACCTACAAGAAGGAAGAGACTCAAACATAGAAGATGTTAGAATAAGATATGGTGGACTGCTAAGCTATGCGCTCGGTCCCGAAAGTGTAAAGCTCTGTAAGGGATGACAGTCCACTATTTAATGAAAAGAGTGTTGTATAAAAAGAAATGATGAAAGACTAAGAAAGAGAAAAGTAGATAATGTGTACCTATTCTCTGCAGTCAGTTTGTCATAGTCACCAATGTCGGTATTCCTGCTGAGGTCAGTTGGTTAATGATGCCACCATCAATTTTGTTGCTGATGTTGATAGGGGTAGTGGGCCTTGGACAGGTCTCAGGGTATTTCTAGAATGGTTAGAGGAGTTTCTTATAATTAGGAGGTTTATGCAAGGTTACAGGTAGGTGATTATGGTCTGAAGAAGGGTTGAGGTAGAGGGATGGTGTGTAAAGGAGGTGAGAATGAGAGAAAGGCCTTTCAGCCTCTCCACAGATGAAGTCAGGTTTCTCAAAAGTGTTTTTAGAAATAGTAAATAGAAACTAATTACCAATGTGTTCTAAAATACTTAAATGAGAAGAAGAATACTTAGCTTTATTAGTTGAAGAACCAGAGGTGTCAGGATGCTTGTTCCCATTGTGGCTGATGTTGAGGTCCTCGTACAGTGCTTCAATCTAATCTCTAGAATGACTTGTGCAGAACTTTGATAGCCTGGAGGATGATAGTCAAATTTTGATGCTTGGTCTTAGAGTGTGCATGTCGATATGCAAAGAGTCCCAGGTGGCAACTCAAGGTTAGAGCCTAGCTTATGTAACTGATGTTAGTGATCCCACCAGTGTCGATCGATAGTTGATCAATGTTGGAAGTTAGAGAATGTGTAAAAGGGCTATTTTTATCCCTTTGCCCATTTCTCCATCTACCAAGTGCATTTGCCATTGGAGAATGGTCAAAAGATGGGTTTAGTAGGCATGAGAGTTAGTTAGGAGGTTAAGATGGAGTGAGAATAGGTCATGATTTAGATGACCTAGTCTCAGGGTGACTCATAGGGTAAGAAATGGTCTTAGGGCGAGGTGTCCAGGTGAGGTGTCCAAGGTGAGGTGTCTAGGTGAGGTCATTAATTTAAGATAAGTAATTTATTTTAAATTAATAAAGTGTGTAAGTGGTTAGAAGGGGACCAAGGGGGGTCGACACAATATTGGTGTCTACATTTGCCCCTTTTTGTCTTGTGGTTTATTCTGATAGACTGCAAGACAAAAATAGATGTTGTTTGCCCCAAGTATGGGATGAGGTATTCCCCCTCAAATTAGGAGTCGAGGGAAGGTAATTTGAAATTAGGTGTTGATTTGATAGGCAGTGGATGGGTAAGGTGAGGTGGGAGTGTGAACGCTACAATAGTTGAGATTGCACGTATACCACTTCACATGATAGGTAGGTCAAATTGTCACAAGCAAGGTCGAGGAGCACTAAAATTAAAGTAACCAGTCCTTAGCTTTTTGGTCATAACTGATTGGGTTAAATGATCAAAACTATAACTCTAATGGTTGAGGAGGACTAAAATCAAACTAACTGGTCCCTAGCTTTTTAATCATAGCTGATTGGGTTAGATCGATCAAAGTTGTAGCTCCAATGGTCATCGTGTTCCAAGTATTTGGGCTAGGAAGTGTTCTTGGAAAACACAAAAATGTCACAAATATTAGGGATCAACTTTGTCATGATCTGACAATAGTTATGAGGGGCATAATATGGGGAGCGTATAATTTGCTAACTATTCATGAGGTAGCTTATATGCAATCAAAACAACCAAGGCAAAGTTGTCTTAAAAGTGGTCATGGTTTGAGGAGATAGTCACAATCTCCAAGGTCATTGGTCAAGTCAAGTTGAGATATAAGTGATCTCAAGTGTTGTTTGTTGTGGTTAGGGAGATGTATGTGATCTCCAATGTGCCCCATGAGAAGTCTAGATGACTTCTATAGTGTCAGGGTTGGTTGTTTAGTCATGATGTTGGGCAATTTTAGGTCAAATAGTTGGTCCATTAAGTAGACAGTTAAACGAATTGCTGAGCTAACCTCTGAAGACCCCATGTCAATTGAGTGCTGCCTACATAGCCCCTATTTAAAAGGCCTCAGGCTAATGTAGTTCTCCCAAAAAGGGAAAACGGAGGCTAGGTTATGGATTAGGTTTGACTAGGTTAAAGGTTATATGGTTGGTCCATCAGGTAGACAAATGAATGAATGAATGGCTGAGCTAACCTTAGAAGACCCCATGTCAATTGAGTGCTGCCTACATAGCCCCTATTTTAAGGGCCTCAGACCAATGTAGTTATCCCTAAAAGGGAAGATGGAGTCAAAGAGGTCTATGGTTGGTTTGGTCATGTTAGTGTTTTTAGCATTTCCCATATGTTTGATGGTACATGCTTGAAATGATGAGTGTATGATGATGTTATAGTGTTTTCCATATTGTGTGATGGTGTATGCTATAACATAGGTTATGTAGTTTTTCATCCTTAGCAATTTTCCATATTGGTGATGGTGTATGCTAAAAATGAAATGAGTGTATGATGATGTTACAGCCTTTTCCATATTGTGTGATGGTGTATGCTGTAACTTAAGTTATGTGGTTTTTCATTCCTAAAAATTTTCCATATTGGTGATGGATGTATGCTAAAAATGAAATGATTTTATTTATGCTTCAACACTTTTCCATATTGGTGTTTGTATATGCTTAACATAAATTGTGTTTGGTTGTTAGTTTCCATGTGTATTGTTTTCCATAGAAACTAATGTGAATGGTCTATAATAATTCATATAACACAAATTGATATTTGCATTAAATAAATCATGATGTTATGTTAGTGGTATAGGAAATATGTTTCGGCTGTCATGTTATTGGCATGTGACGAAGTTGTGAGAAGTGAAAGGGCATGTTGCTATTTCATTGACAATGACCATAATGATAACATAGATAGGGGTTTTTGCAAACAAAAAGCCCTGTTCATGCATTACGTCATTGACCATTGATTAGTGTTAGAGAAGTACTCGAATCACTTGACATTAAGTGAGCTCAAAATCCCTTGAGTATGTTGGGGTAATAGGTGTGATTAGGTGATATGTTAAGATAGCATAACCCTTTTTAGTAGGGATAAATTTTCCCCTTTTTATAGGTGACCCTGAGAACGACTATAGGCAAGTCCATGACTTAATAGTTTGTAGACTGATCAATGTGGGGAGTCTACTTGGGGATGTTGTTTTGATTTTTGGTCATGTGAAGCTGATTGATGTGAGAAGCTTTTAAGAGGGTGTTGTTTGTAGAAAAATTTGGGCATATCCATTTTTTGAGGGAATGGTCTATAGTTTACTTTATATGTTTTGAGTTCATTGAATAGCTATCCTTCAAGGGAGCAGTCTATTAATTATAGCAATAATGCAACTGTCCTTCAAGGGAGCAATCTACATTCATAGTTTATGACCTTTGTATATTTTGTTAGGCGTCCTAGTTTTTATTTTTTATTTTTATTTTTTTATTTTTTGACTAAAGATTTAGTTATGGACTAGACTATAGAGGTTTAGGGGTTTCCCTTTTATTAGGACGAAGCATCAATGCTTTAAAAAAAGGTTAACTAATGTTTGTAGGGGAAAATGGTTGAAAGGAATAGGAATGAGGATGACGAGGGTTGCTCAAGGGACGAGCTCAAATTAAACATCAAGTGAATGATTACTTGGTTAATAGTAGAATGGTCACAGATGTCAGGCATTAAGGGGCTGAGGTTCTAGATGGCCTTCAGGAGAAGACAGATGATAAGTCCTTGATCCATACTTGTGTCTTATTATATAAGGTCTGCGCCAATTAGGAGCAAACTTGCCTCATTTACTTCTTTCCATATTGGTCACATGTTGGTTTTATTTAAGGATGAGATATCTGATTTTGAAATCTCGCTCTTTCAAATTTTTGTTGTAAGCATGTTTTGGTCGATGCTTGGCAAAGGAAAGTCATCTTTTGGGCCAGCAAGGTTGAGGTCGCGATAGTCAGTATAAGTTCGAATTCCCCCAATTGCTTTTATGACAGGGATAATGTTTGACACCCATTGCAGATAATCAATGAATTAGATAAATGAGACAGAGAGAAGACGTTAAAGCTCCACTTTGATAAGGAGTGCGATGTGAGGATGCATCTTGTGAAGCTTTTGCCTGATGGGCTTAGTTTAAGAGGGTGAGATCCTGATCTTCCAGGTTAGAGGTTGGAATCTCAGAATCACTGAAGGTGATGGAGGCAACGATTGGTAATGATTTGACTAAAGTAGCCAGTGGTTGGGGGTCTTTAGGTTTGACCTCCACTACATGTAAAGATTTGATTAAGGCTTGGTGATGTTGTGGAGAGCTTTGAATTAGGTCATACAAAGACGTCTTCACAAGGGTTTGGTGAAGTTGTTTCACCATGGAGTCACAAATTACCCCAGAAGATGTTGGTTTAGATGTGCCCAAGATAGAAATCTTGGGTTTTGGTGGTTGAGAGGGCTTGGCAAATGGATATGTCGAAGGGGTAGAAACATGTTCTTTTCCTTTATCCTTTAGGGTGGACCTGGTGGTCACATTAATAGTGTTGATTTCAAATAAAGGGGGAGAAGGTGGTAGAGGGACCATAGTTTGATGATGGGATCCTGATGAAGGTGAGGAGGTTTGGGAGGCATGGGATGGTGTCAATAGTTTGTAAAAGGGGTCCTTAATGAGAAGGGTTCCCTTTTTTAGGTGTTGGTGGATGACAACTTTAAGAGCACAACAATGCTCAGTATCATGCCCAGGTGTGCGATGATATGCACAGATTTTAGTGTCATCAAACCAAGATGGTTTTGATCTGAGAGGTTGGTATGGCTTAATAGGTGGGAGAACGATGCTAGAAGACTACAAAAATTGGCGTAATAGTGAAGCATAGGACCCCACTAATGGGTTTACACTCGTTATTGTAGTAGGGGTTGACAACTTCTATTTAGGAGTTGTAGGCAGAGTTTTTCGCACCACCTTTTTGGTTGGTGGTGTGGCCACACACGTAGATGACACTTTCTTGGTGTGAGGTGTTGAATGTCTTGGAGGAAATATATGTTTGATGGGTGGAGGGAGTAATGGAGGCAATTTGTCTATATGAGGTGTTGGAATAGGGATCACTCCTTTTAAAGTGGAAAGATGTGGACCCAAGATAGAGGCAATGGTGAAGGTGGGGGAGGAGTTCTCTGATGTGGTTGAGAATCCTTCTTTAGTATAGTGTGAGGACCACTATTATGCGATGCAAGGTTAAAATCTACCCTCACTTGTGGGTGAGTGAGGTTTGATGTAGGGCGAACACTGAGAGATTTAATCTATTTTGGCATGGTAGACACCTGTAAGGGTTTAGATTCAGACGTGGAAGGCTGAGCTTTTGAAGATTTAGAGGTGAAAGACCAATCCTCATTAGAAACTTTGGGGTGAATTATCATAGAAGGGTCGGCAGTATAAGATGAAGTGGGATGTGTAAGATAAGGAGCCTTAAGTCGCTCCCATAGTGCCTCATGTTTTAAGTTCTTAGAATGGAGAAATCCTAGGTTTTTTGGTGAAAGAGAACCATCACCAGATCTTCCTCAGTTGAAGTGGGTGAGGCGGTGAGTTCTTCTCTCAACGAAGAAGGGATTGGAGAATGTGGCTCTTCGAGAGGATAGAGCGTAGGGATGATCATGCCTTCCACATGTGGTCTAGGAGTATGGAAAGTATGATCCTCCATTGGTAATAAAAAGGATGAGGGTGGGGCCACCGGCGTTGGTGCCATCAAAGCATCCTCCAATATTGGAGAGGTCAAAGTAGACTCTCTTATGTGTGAAAGAGGGGTGGATGGAGGATTATCCTCCATTGGTGGAGGTAAAATAAGAGAGGAAGGCTCCTCTAAAGGGTGAAGGAGAGGGATTATGACCCCTTCTACATGAGGGTGTGGGGTATGAATGGTAACTTCTTCCAATGGTAGAAGAAGAGGGAAGGTCAGGGTAAGAGGAATAGGTAATATGGGTTCCTCACGAGGTAGAAGTATGTGTGGAGGAGATGTTTGATGTCGTGGGGGTGATATGGGTAAAATAGGCTCTTCTACCCATGGTGGAGAAATGGGTTGACTAACCTCTTTAGATTCTAGGAGAGGTTGGTTAGGAATAAAAGGAGAAACCATGTTGACCATGCATATGTTACATTTTTGAAGGTCATCGACCATGGTCTGAACATTATTTTGACTTGGGGGATGGTTAAGAAATGGTTGCCTAAATAAATCCATGTTTTGGTTGGCTGCTACATTAGGATTATCCAAAATAAGGTCCCCTTTGTCTAACATGTCTTGAACAATGTTTTTAAAGGTTTTACAATTGTCTATGTCATGACCCTTGACACGGTGATAATTACAAAATTCATTTTCCCTATACCAAGCAGGGATGGCTCGTGAGGGATCAAATTAGGGTGGTGGTCAGATTTGAGGGAGGTTGAGGACTCCCTACTTCACTAGTTTATCCAACACGGAAGCATATGATTCTCCTATTAGAGTGTATTGATGCTGTACATACCACTGTTGGAATTGTCTTGTAATGTTTTGTGATGTGGAAGGTTTAGATTGGTTAGTTGTGGTAGAAGATGATGATCTAAGTACCACATCATTTGTTGATCCCTTGGACTTGGAATGGGAGGAAGAATATTTGGAAGAAGGGTCATTGGATTTTGCATTGGTATTTTTACTACGCAATTTAACCTTATCCTCTTCGACTGCACAGAGTTTAAGCTTTCGGGCCATGGTGAAAGCTTCATCAAAAGTGTGGAAAGTTTGAACCCATAAAGTGGATGACATGTGTTTAGCACATGCTCTTGAAAAGAGCTCAATGAGATCAGGTTGAGGTAATGAAAAGGAGATTTGGTTGATCAAACCTCTCTAATGGGTGATGAAGTCTGCTATTGATTCATCGTCAAATTGTTTAATGGAATAAAGGTCTGTGATGGAGACCTTCTTGGTGATGTTAATTGAGAAATGATCAAGAAATACTGAGTGAGTTGAGTGAAGGTGAAGAGAGAATGACTAGTAATGGAGCTATACCAGTCAAGGGTGGTACTAAAAAGTGACATGGGGAATGTGCAAAGTAATAACACATCATCATGTGCTATGAGGTAGCAAGCGTGTCTAAACACTCATAGATGTTGTTACGAACCCTCCTTACTCTAAAAGTGAGTAAATTTTGGGAGTTCCCATTGGCTAGGGTATGGTTGAATAGGCACTAAAGGGTGAATAGGTTCGTTATAGATTTGTTCGTATGAAAGAACACTCTTTAAACTTGAAATAGATGTCTCAAGGTTGGACATCTTATTCATCAACATCTTAATTAGATCGGTAGATGGATTGGCATGAAGGGCACCCCTTAAGTTATAGGGTAGCGTATAACATACTTGGCTGCACTTGTGTACGTGCAACATACTGATAGTTTATCATAGGGGCTTATGTCAAGGCCAAAGGGGCTTGTGCCATGAAGTTGGAGGGCAAAACTTGAATAGATGCTACCAAGGGTGGTTGAATGGTGGCGACACTAGTTAAAGGATAGGTAGTCACTCTTGTATTTATGGGTGCAAGAGTGGGTGGGATAGAGACAATCAAGTTCTGGAAAGGTGTCAAACTTGGTTGAATTGTTTACAGTTGAGGGGGTATAGATACCTTGATGGAGGTAGGTCCTGAAATAGAAGGGGAGGCCAAATCTTGATCATTGGCCATGGTTGGATTATTGGTTGAGGTAATGGCCTGAGTGACCATAGGTTGGGTAATGAAGGTTGTTGATATTATTGTTGTTTCAACCAAGGAAGTTAGCATCCCATAAACAAGATTACCTGAAGGATCTCACATTTGGCTTCTAGTGAGATAGTGTTAGAGAGCCTTGACGTTGAGGTCAAGGAATCTCTCAAAGTCTTGATCCCCCTTGAGAATAATAGGAGGTTGATTTGGGGTAGGTTGGATAGGAGTATGCTCAGTGTCTGAAGTATACTCCATTAGATGACATGGTATGGAAGGCGAAGGTGGGAGTGGCTATTGACTTATGTGGTCAACAAGGGATTTGGCTTGACTGCATGTCAAAACCATCCAAATCAAAATGGATTTAGGTTCCAAAAACTATGTGTTTCAGTTTTAGAAAACCAGAATTTATGTTTAACATCAAAAAAGTTAGGTTTTAAGCTTGTTGTTTGGAAATAAAATTTGGTTGACAGTGATCGATGCCAATTTATTAACTGATGTCAGTTATGAAATGTTGCCAAGGTCAGTGGAAAAATTGATGTCAATGAATATGAGTTGCCAAATCAGTGTAAAAATTGATGTCAGTTTCTATGTAATTCTAGAAACACAAAAAACTGATAGTTTTTGGAAGAAGGAGAAATTCTAAGTTGTTTTTGAACCTCAGAATGATGCAACCTTACTAGCTCAAAGAATTAGATAAAAACAAAAAAAATAGATGATTTGGAAAGCAACCTCTAAAATGTTAAATTCCTAGGAATAAATTTTAGAGCCATGGTGGCTTATGCCTTAGAAGAATATGTTTGGGAATTGGGCTTTTAGAACAGGTCCTAAAGAGGAAGTCTATGGCTAGTTTCAGGTTATGTTTTGGTGCTCAACAATACATGTTAGGTTCAGTACGTGGCCTGGTGCTGGGTCTTTCTCCCTTCACTTCATGAACCCAGAGCCGAGCTGGGCCGCTTAGCCAATATATACTTTGCCTATAGTTTATACTCTGCCAGAGAACAGAGTGGGTCCTCCTTTTGGTAGTGAAGTCCAAGTAAGATCACAAGGAAGGGTAAGGTATCTGCTAGGTGATGAAATCCTAGATGGGCCTTGTCTCAAGTATGTTTAAATGTTTAATTTGGTTGTGATTGTGATCTGGTTGTGTAACATTTGTGCACTACGATTTATTCATAATGCTTTTTTAATTACTAAGTGAGTGGGCTAAGTATGCATTCAAGCAAGAATGAAATGCAATAGTTTTTTTAACCCAAATTGAAATATTTTGTTCAAATGTAAACAATTGGAGAAGAGGTTAAGAATATGAATTTTTCACTATTCTAAGATGCAGGCAAGAAATGACAAGAAGAAAAAGAAGGATGTTCTTTTTAACTTTTGCTAATGGTTTCTTTTCGAAATAAAGAGATAGAAGAAGGATGCAAGAAGAGAATATTTTCCTAATGCATCTATATGAAAGTTTGCTTTTTAGAAGAATGAACCCAAGGAAAACTCTAGGGGTCCCACCAGGCATGCCATAATGTTTCTCTAAATTTTTTGCTAATTACATTCAGAAGAAGAAGAAACTAAGGTTAAAGGTTTGGGGTTTATACGTTACCCAGATTAAGTTTTGCACCGTATCCAAGCATTATGAGAGCTCCTCTTTGGCTGTGGAGGAAACACCTATAAGAATGAAGAGACTCAAACATAGAAGATGTTAGAATAAGATATGGTGGACTGCCAAGCTACGTGCTTGGTCCTGAAAGCATAAAGCTCTGTAAGGGATGACAGTCCATTATTTAATGAAAAGAGTGTTGTATAAAAAGAAATGATGAAAGACTAAGAAAGAGAAAAGTAGATAATGCATACCTATTCTCTACAGTCAGTCTATCACAGTCACTGATATCGGTATTCCTACTGAGGTCGGTTGGTCAATGATGTCGACATCAGTTTTTTTGCCGATGTCGGTAGGGGCAGTGGGCCTTAGATGGGTCTCAGGGTATTTCCAAAATGGTCAGAGGAGTTTATTGGAATTAGGAGGTTTATGCAAGGTTGTAGGTAGGTGACTATGGTCTGAAGAAGGGTTGAGGTAGAGGGATGGTGTGTAAAGGAGGTGAGAATGAGAGAAAGGCCTTTTAGCCTCTCCATAGATGAAGTCAGGTTTCTCAATAGTGTTTTTAGAAATAGTAAATAGAAACTAATTACCAACATTTTCTAAAATAATGAAATGAGAAGAATACTTAGCTCTATTAGTT
This sequence comes from Torreya grandis, assembly GCA_037957365.1. NCBI lineage: Eukaryota > Viridiplantae > Streptophyta > Pinopsida > Cupressales > Taxaceae > Torreya > Torreya grandis. The sequence goes on from JARHVA010001449.1 coordinate 3,424,018, forward strand.
GAAGAACCAAAGGTGTCAGGATGCTTGTTCTTCTTGTGGCTAATGTTGAGGTCCTCATACAGTGCTTCAATCCAATCTCTGGAATGACTTGTGTAGAACTTTGGTAGCTTGGAGGATGATAGTCAAATTCTAATGCTTGGTCTCAGAGTGTGCACATTGATATGCAAAGAGTCACAGGGGAAACTCAAGGTTAGAGCCTAGCTTATGTAACTAATGTTAGCAATCTCACCGGCATCGGCTGGCAGTTGACTGACGTCAGCGGCTGGAGAATGGGTAAAAGGGCTATTTTTAGCCCTTTACCCATTTCTCCATCCACCAAGTGCATTTTCCATTGGAGAATGGTCAAAATATGGGTTTCTTAGGCATGAGAGTTAGTTAGGAGGTTAGGATGAAGTGAGAATAGGTCATGCTTTAGATGACCTAGTCTTAGGGTGACTCATAGGGTAAGAAATGGTCTTAGGGTGAGGTGTCTAGGTGAGGTGTCCAAGGTGAGGTCATTAATTTAAGATAAGTAATTTATTTTAAATTAATAAAGTGTGTAAGTGGTTAGAATGGGACCAAGGGGGGGTGACACAATATTGGTGTCTACACTATCCTTTTCATATGGATTCTACACAGATGCAGTTGGGCCCTAGTGGTGGTAAAAAATATTTTGAGGGACTTGATTCTATTGAATTGAATGATGAACATGAATTGAATGGCACTGATACTTCTAGGGTGCATGATCCATATGCTTGACTCTACCACCTTTGGGGTGGTTGCTCTTTGTTATTCACCTATATTCCTAATACTACTATTACCTTTTTGATACTATTGCTATTGTTATTTTTTTGGGCTACCTATATAGAGCCATTTTTATATTATACAATCGATTATTATGTTTTTTGATGGGGTGTCCCACAGTGTGATATCTCCTTTTTTAAAACTCTACAAATGTTTTAGCATCTTGGATGCTTATATTAATAATCAATCTATAATATATATATATATATATATATATATATATATATATATATATATATATATATATATATATATATATATTCTCCAATGCTAGTTGTATAAAATCATAAATTTCATTATTTTATACTATCCATTCTAAATTGTTTCATGTTATATATATTTTTTCTATAGTTGGCTAGGTTTCCCATATACACTATAGTTTATTATCTACAAAAATACCCTATACATATGAATCAATGATATATATATATATATATATATATATATATATATATATATATATATTCCTCCAAGTTCATTGTATTTTACTTTAATAGTATATTGACCTCTATGTTTGAGTCACTCTATATAATTACATAACTTTATTTATCCTATCTTGATGTATTTAACTTTGCATAAGTTTAGCATATGAATTTTAATGCATTTCATTTCCTCTTGTTTTCATAATAACCTCTATATTTATATGTAAATGTATTTATATTTTCAACCTATCAGAGTTCACTGTAATATTACTAATATAACATTCAACATGAATTTATGAAATTAAATTATGTCACCTACTTGGTAGATGCTCTATTTTTCCTTCTTCTTCAATATTTATTTCTTCAATGTCTTCTCATTCCTTCTTAGTATGGTGTGCCTCCTCTCTTCTCCCTCAATCCATTCTTTCTTATTCTATTGCCATGAAAAGGGTTTAGCTTTGTCCTTTGAGATTTTTCTCTTTATTTTTTTGTTTTTATTTATTTATTTATTTTTCATTAATATCTTTATTTTTTCCTAATTTTTAAACCTTTCCATTTCTCTTTATTTATTTTTTTCTTCCCTTTTATTTATTTTAAGAATTTCTTCTATTTTTCCTATTTTGTCCTCTTAATTAGAATTCTTATATTTTATTTATTTTATCACTAATTGCAATAATCAGTATATTCACTAATTAAATTACCACTTAAAATGTCATGATGAATTTATGATAAATTTATTAGTCTATAAATAAAAAAATTCTCTAATTACAAAAATCATAAAACATTAATGGACATACATGCAAGTCACACAAGATGAATTCCAAATAACCATTTAAACTATGCTATCAACCATGTGTAACAATTATCTAATGAAAAAAATATCATAACACACTACACTAACCATTCCATTATACATCTATCATATGTTAGCTAATGTGATGTGTGTAGGGTTCTAGCTGGTTTCTCTATCATCCCACAACAGTTTCATCTACATCACCTTCTTTGATGATGCTCTCCCTCTATCACACTTTAAGGGATGAGTTATTCTGCATCATACTCACAGTAATTAGATAGTTAGACCATAACATCATGATTAATCTAACTTTATCTTCTATTTATAAAAGCATCTCAATTCCAAAGATTAGCTTGTCCTCTAACATGTCCCACTTGATTGGTGTCCTACACCTTCTTCTGTACAATGCCTCAAATGGTGTCATCTTCAGAGCTTATTGGTATGAGTTATATGAAAAATAAACAAATGGAAGATAATATTCTTTCTTTTATTTTTGATCCATGTAATATATATATATATATATATATATATATATATATATATATATCCTCTAACACTTGATTAAATCTCTTAGTCTGACCATCACTCTTTAGGTGATATGTAATGCTAAAATTTAATTGTGTATCCAAATTTGAATTTAGAGTTACCCAAAATATATAAGTCATCTTCAAATCATGATATAAAATAATATTCTCAATAAATCCATGTAACCTATACACTTTTTTTACAAACTTCTTCACAAGAGTAGGTGGATCATCTATCAAATTATCTAGTATAAAATGAGCCACCTTGGTTAGTTTGTCAACTAATACCAAGATCATATCATGCATGTTTCTTTACATAAATAAAAATTGGATAAATTTCATACTAATAAATTTCCAATTCCATTTTTATAAATCATACAGATATAACAACTTAGCCAAATGCACATGTTCATATTTCACTCACTAACATTCTAGACAATGTGACACATAGCCTACTACATCCTTATTGACTCCCTTCCAAAAATACAATGGTCTAAGCTCTACCATAATCTTGGTTACTCTTGGATGTCTTGAATATGGGGCATGGTGAATTTATTTTATCACTTTATCCATATATTCTCTTGATATGGCACATGCATCCTTCCATTGTAACATAAAAGACCATAATTCTCTAATCAAAATCCTTTATACTAAGGGTTTTGAGCATTCTCAGACAATGCTTTTCTAACCTGATCATAGAATTCATGTTTTGATAATAATTTAATCACTTGATCCTTGAAATTACTCCTAATAGTAGCTACATATGCTATGGAACTTCTATGACTTAGGGCATTTACTACTTTATTTTCCTTTCCTTTGATATAGTTGATATCAAAATCATAATCAGACAAGAACTCAAGATAATATCTCTAATGAGAATTCAAATTTGGTTGGGTGAATATGTACTTAAGTCCCAATTTATCTATATTGAGCTCAAATTGTTTTCCCCACAAGTAATACTACCAAACTTATAAAACATGCACAATTACTGCAAGTTCTAGGTCATGAGGGGCATAATTCAACTCAAAAAGATTGAGCTTTCTTGATTCATAATCCACCACTACACCATCCTACATAAGGAATCCTATTATTCCATCCCTTGATGCATTTTTGACCACTAAAAATTGACCATTGGGGTCAAGAACTTTTAACACTAGTGTGGAAGTAAGCCTTCTTTTAAATTCTTGAAAAGCTACTTCATACTTCTCTAACCAATAATATCTTGTTAATCACATGAAAATTCTTACTTCATGCACATTATTTGGTACTATCTATTCTATAATGGCTCTAATATTTGCCAAATCTATTGAAATATTTTCCATAGAGATAATATGTCCTAGATATTTCACTCTCATTAAAAAATGTGCATTGAAACAACTTGACATATATCTTGTGCTTTTGTAACCATTTTAGAATTGGTTCCACATGTTGAAGGTGTTTCCTCTTCATTATTAGAGTATATAAGAATGCCATCCAAAAAACTAAAACAAAGTGATCTAGATAATCTTTGAATACATTATTAATGAGATTCATGAATGTTTTCTATGCATTTGTCAACCCAAATGGTAACCCTATGAACTCATAGTGCCCATAATAAGTTCTGAATGTTGCTTTTGGAACATCCTCATCCCTTATCCTTAGTTTATGGTATCTTGATCTAAGAACAATCTTAGAAAATGTTGTTTCTCCTTGTATTTGATTGAAAATATTATCTATATGAGGTAGAAGATACCTATGTTTGATATTTGCCTTATCTAACATTATATAATCAATGCAAATTCAAATATTATCATCCTTATTCTTGACACAAATAACTAGTATACTTTAGGGTGACACGCTTAGCCTGATCAACCCCTTAAACAATAATTCCTAGAGTTGAGCCTTCAATTCAACCAACTCAGAGGTTTTCATCCTGTATATTACCTTAAACTATGGTTTTAAATTAGGTATGATATCAATAGAGAAATTTAACTCACATCTAGGAGGTAATCCCTATAATTCTTATAGAAATACATCATGAAAATCTCTAATAAATGGGTAATCTTCAAGATATGGTTCCTTAGATTCATTTCATTTATATTAATAATAAATTCTTGGTACCCTTTTCCTTGAGCCCTCTTAAGTTTCATTTCATAACTTTGTCTAAGCCTCAACTCTCTTTTCTCACCTTGAATTTATGTCTAATTTACAAAATCATCCAGACAATCAACCTTATTTAGGTATAAATCAACCTTGGCCTTATGTTTCTTAAGCTAGTTGACTCCTAAGATCAAATCATATGACCTTAGTGGTGTTACACATAGATCCACTATTTTTGTGAATTTAGTCAACCTAATCTATGCCTTAACTAAAAACTTATCAACCATAGCTTTTGAGTCATTCCCATATTGTATTAACCGTGCATTTTTCACTACTCTATTTATTCTAGTTAACTTACTAAGCATTCTAAGAGATATAAGACATTTAGTAGCCCTTGTATCAATCAAAATGGAAACTAGATGTTCAAATAAAGTACCTGATAGCTCTATGCATAATTCTTGAAATTCAACAAGATAATTATCAAATTCTACATGAATATGCTACTAAAAATATCCCTACTAAAGAAGAACTTTGTTCTTTAACTTGACCTAAGTACAGTCAGGATCATAATAGTCATCTCTACAAATGAAATAACCTAAAGGTGTTCCTTTCCTATTAGTTTATTGGTTTCCCTTAAAACCACATTTGGAACCATTAATCTATTCCTTATTACTTGAACCATTGTTGAATTTGGAATTCTAATTTTGAACTACTTTTTGGAGTCTTCACTCCTCTATTTCCAATTTTTCTTTTTAAATGTTGACTTAAAATTTCAAAACTTTATCTTAAACTTGTTCCTGGCTTGTGAAAGAGACTTAAACTTCTATTCATATTTGACTACCTTCTCAAAGACCTGGTCCATGGTAAAAGTTCTATGAACATCCAATTCTTCACCAATCTAGGGCCTAGATCTCATGATAAACTTTCTAATCCTAAACCTCTTATCTCTTTGATACTAAGGTATATAATTTAGAAGTTTGGTGAAATAATCCAATTACTCATTAATTGATAAGTATCCCTACTTTATATTCTAAAAATTTGTGAGCATCTAGTCAAAATAAAGTTTTAGAAGGCACCATGACTTGAAAAAAGTCACAAACTAATCCCAAGTATTGGTTGTCTAATTAAGATTTATGTCTAACCTCTTGTTGGTCCATCATGTAGGTACCTCACCAACCAAATAGTATGCTCCCCATAATTCTTTAGTGAGCTCTAAGTAGTTTCAAATCTTGAAATACTTCTCCATATCAGCTATCCATGATTCAACTCCATCACCCAAAATAGTTCCATCAAACTTAGGTGGGTTCACCTTATTCATATCTCTAGTCAACTCTATAGCTACATGAGCTCTAGCATCTTGAGGCTTTTTTTACCTAGTTGGATGCTCTTTAGGTACATCCTAATATTATTACTCTTCATGGCCATGAACCACATATTACTAAGGATGTAATTTGGTCCCTTGTATTATTCATAACTATGAGAACCTAATCCATCTTTGTTGATTGCTCAGTGGAAAATTGGTTAGGATCAAATAGAGGGTTACTATCATTGACATTTGATAGATCGTCTCCAGATACTCTACCTTTCACTATTTTCCTTTATTTAAATAGAAGGGTATGAAAACTTTAGTGGACTCATTATGTCTTAGATTTTGAGATATAGCTATGATACCATATGTAACATCCCCACTGGGATCTACCCAAAAATATGTGAATTTTTGGTATTGATTTAAACAACATATACTTTAAATAGATTACACTATACATATCTAATAAATGATCATATAAAATACTAAGTGTGATAAATATAACTAAAGCATACTACATCATAAATCACTAATCACTATCATCATAAATGATTATAAAAAGTATTTATAGATATCCATCCATGATTGGTAAAAGCATATAGCCACTACTATCAATGTATAGTAAATAAATAATTACAACTCATCATAATAATGTTTCAATAATAAATACAATAAAATATACATATATAAGACACATGTTATATGTAATCAAAAATGCATCATGTCTATGCGTACCTACACTTTTGATTGGGGATACATTTGTTAAGCGAGGGCATGCCCAATATGGGGATCTGCAAGACCTAATTATGGGATCACTTATCACAATACACCATGATAGGAAGGGTTCCAAAGCCTATAGTCTAATTAAAAAACATAACCCTAAAATAGCCCTAAGTTTAATGTTAACTTTATTTTAATAACAAGAAAGTAAATCTAATCGAGTACACACCAAAGCTTGTGGCATAAAGTGGGGGTTAAAAATAAAACAAGCTAAACTAAGCATACATAGAAGATATATACTTATGTAAATGTATACAAAATCCTAACACATGGAAGAAAGAAGCACAACTACATTATCTATCTACTGTTACAAAGGAGAAATAAATTTAGGAATATGTACCTTGAAGGTGAACCCATAGAGCCTCAATCTCTCCTTTGGCCAAGGTGCTTCACACGAAATTGTTGTGGTATGTAAGGATAACAAAGACAAATCAGCTCTAGGATATAAAACCTATCTATGCCTCTAAAATACTTCTCCACAAAATAAGATTTATATGTCCAAAGAAATTATGGAACCCTAAGATTTAATCCTCAAGTAAAATGGTCAATAAGTAGATGTTCATTCATACTTATTCTTATTCACTTCTCTTCTTACAAATGGTTAGAAATGAACTTGTATATATAGGTGGATCTTGCCTTAAATACTCCCAAAAATGTTGGCTATACAAGGTCAGCCCATTTGACCTTGTATGTTTTTGAGGATAATTCACTATGTCTAAGTTAAGTCAGCCAAAAGGCTAACAAACCCAAAAAATTAAAAGTACCCCTAGATTGTATAGAGTTGACCTAGTCGACTTAGTACACTTGATTGTCTAAAAAGGAATTAAGGTACAAAAATGAGGATGGAAAGATTAAAATGACTAGAATGTCTAAGGAAAAGAATAATAAATTTAGGGTTAATGTTTTTAGAGTATGAGTGTGTAAATGGCAAGTGGCAAAAGGTAAAATAATCTTACAAATAACCAATGGTCTACCCACCCCTTTCCTAGTGCACCCCTTAAGGTGTGCACTCAGAGAGATTGAGACTCGATGGGTTTTTATAAGTTATAAAGTGTTAGTAATCAATAAAAGTTAAAAATATTATGTGTATACATATGCCCCACTTGAAGCTCATCACATGTCATATAAGTGCAACATAGGATGGTGCTTTGAGAAATAGAACATGATAACACACAATGCTGATGCTAAGTAAAGTGTAGTAACTAGTAAATAAGATAAAGGAAATGAAATAATTGAAAAACAAATACCTTTACTTACCTTAGTGTTTTAGATAATGAAGTAGATTTCAAGAGAAAGTGAAGGCATTCCATGTGAAGAACATTAGGTGAATCGGTAGAAGTTAATGCAAAAAATAGATAAAAATCAATTTTTTTAGAAGATAGGCATATAATAGCAGAAAATATTCTCTACATCATCATGAATCCAAATTTTTTTATGGTATTAAATAGATGATTAAAAATAAAGATATAGATAAAACAAGGAATCTGTAGAAAAATAATATAAGAATTTGAATTGCTGAAAAGAGTTTTTAAATAGAGGGAAAGAGAAGTCATTTTCTTATTTTGACTTGTGAAAGAGATAAAAAAGAGCTCTAGAGACCAACAAAGATAGGATGGTGAGGAGATGATAGGCTAGATAGGGAGGGGATCTAAGAGCGACAATAGTTGCACTAAAAGTATGCAACTATGAATCTTAAGCCAATTTTTTAGTATTTTGTTGAATTTAGTGAATTTTTAGAAAAAAATAATGTTTAGTATCTCTATATGTCATAATGGAACAAAATTAAATTTTATAAGTAGAAAATAGAAAAATAGGAAATGGGTTTAGAGGGTTTAGGAATAAAATGAAGAAAAGGTAATATTTTAGGAAAATGTAAGGGGTTGATAGCTAAAAACAACTGGGTCAACCCGGTAGGCTAAAAATAGTCAAAATCCACAGTACCAACCTAGTAGGTGTGTGTCAACCCTACACATTTTGTAGACTACTGACCTAGTATAGTTTTCCAACTGATCCTAAAAGTCTAGAATGAAAATGTAGTACTAGGGAGGAGAAAATAAGAGGGTTGACTTAGATTTTTAAGTTAACTAGGTGAAAAGTAGGGAATTTTTTGGTCAAACTAGTGTGACCAAAGAACTAGAATTATATGAAAATACATGTAAAATGCTAAAATAAGGCTAAAATGGACTGAAATGATCAAGTAAGAGCAAAAAGGAATGAGTAGGGTAAATATAGGTAAAAATGAATAAATTAAATTAATTTAGGCTTATTTTTAATTAAAATTATAAAAATAATGTATTTTGACTATACATGACATGGAAGATCTAATACATATTTTATTTTTTCTTAGTTTTAAGGATAACCCTAGTTTTGGAGATTGGTAGATGTGTCTTGGCTACTAGATCTATTGGAGCATATGGCCATAGGTGATATAGGCTAGTAGTTGTAGGCCTAGGAGAGATATTTGACATGTGTAGGATTCCCCTAAGCTTAGTTCTATTAGTGATGTTCCTTGGATGTTGGAAATGATTGAATAATACCTTTAGATGGGAAGTGGATGGGGACATGGTAGAGGTAGCTATCATACAATAGGATATGTATGCCATCCTAAGGCTACACGTGATAGGAACACTAGTGACTATAGGCATACCAAATAGCATGGAGGAGAGGAGAGCCTTAGCCATGTGGGAATAGGCTCAAATATGATATTAGAAGGTAGGAGAGTTAACATGTTTGATGTTTATGCATTATAGATTTTAGATAGCTAGAAGGTTGTGATAAGACTTATGAAACAACAAGTACTATGTCATAAGCTAGATGGTAAGGTACCACTATTCTTGGTAGCCTTGAAAAGGAGGGTTCTAGAGGAGGGAATACTATATGATCTAGGTTATGTCATTTGGGTCTAGCTCATACATGATATGTATGAGGTGTTGGTCAGAGGGTAAAAATATATAAGACCAATCATATTATTGACATTTTGGATCTATGAGAGGTTTCCCATGTATCGATTAGTTGGGTTACCCCATGAGGTCAATGATAGGTCACTTCAAGTGAAGATATGGAGAAAATACCAGGTAGTGTGGGCCATACCCCACATACCAGTGCTATAGACTATGAGATGTGTGGATATAATGTGGTAGCCATATGGAGACATAGTAACTACATAGCCAAGTTGGTTCATAGTTGAACTATCTATAATAAGGATAGAGGTTATTAGACACTCTACTTGGTGGAGATACCTAAATATAATGGTACAAGTGCCAAGATAGATGGGATTACCTAATCTAGCAACATTGATATTAATGCTCAAGTAGTGGGGTTGGTATGTGAGAGAGCCATGGGGGAGGAGGGGACTAGGGACACTAGTGATGAAGCTAGTGTTTAGATCATGTTATGAGCAGCCATAGATTAGGAAAAAATGATAGGGAGTAGAGTAGGAGGTGAGGGATTCAAAGTCAATGGCATTGTAGATACCACCACCAACTCCATAATGAGATGAGTTACAACCATCAAGGACATAACATTGATAGAGGTAGAGGGAGAAGTAGATATTGGAGACTATCACTATCCTTGAGGACCCAATAGATGTGTCAAAGGAGAGATAGATGATAGAAAGGCAACTTAGGTGTAGGTTGAGGTAGACATGAGCCATGATAGCTAGATTTGAGTTGAGGAGGTGACCTATAGAGAATGTGCTAGGAGGCCACATAGATGGAGAGATTATGCTAGGTGATTATGTAGATGGAGAGACCATTGTGGCTGAGACAACCAAGTAAAAGATGATTAAATTATTTCTTAAGTTTTTATTTTGAAATATAGACTATAAGTAGATAGATATTATGAGATATGATAGTGATCTAATATCTATATGGGTGTGATTTTATAGGTGTTTTTGAGGATGAAGAGGAGAGATGGGGGTCCCTTATGAGGGGAGTACTCCATGACATCCTAGATGAGATTCTACATCTATATGACCATATTATGTTAGAGGACCTCAATGTACCATCTACCCCAGCTCAGGTGAGATAATTCAAATTAGCAGGGGAGGTAGTGAGGTATATACAAACACATAGGGAGAGGATGTAGCCACTAGTACAGATGGGTATAGGTGAGGTATGAGCATGATAGGCCCTAGAAAAGGAGATAGATAAAAAATCTATAATAGTGACACAAATGACATATACACATACAATGGTGTAGACCCAATTAATGTAGGATCATATAATAACCCAGATTGAGTTGGTGCATACATATGTGTAGATAGCACATCAACAGGGATAGGTAGAGGGATTGAGATCTTGGATGGCCTCTTTATAATGTACTATTCAAAGGAGTTAGACCAAGGCCTCAACAAACAACATGGCTAGGATATGAGATAGATAGGAGGGGCCCAACCATAAGTATGGAGCATTGTATATATGGTTGTAATTATTGTGTTTAAAACTCATGAGATGTATATATATGATGTATCATTTTGTCATATTGTTATTGGTTGTGTATGTTGTCATCATTATGTTTGTGTTTGTGGATTCTTTGGATATATTTATTTCTAGAATATGCATTTATCTATTTGTTGTGTATGCTATAGTAAATATATGAGATGTGGTTTATTTTATAGCATTATGTAGAACACATGCATGGTTAAAAAGAAATAGGCAAAAAGGACTTTGGTAAAATATAATCAATCAAAACAATGTACTACAAACTATTTCAAGTTAGGAAATGTGTAATAACAAGAAAATGACTAATTATAAAGAACCAAGGGATGGTAAAATAACATGGTAAAAAGGAATTTATTTTTAAACCAAAGTGAAAGATTTTTGCACCAAATTAAAACAAGTAAAATCATACTAAATTGCATTGGGAAGTATGAAAATAATGTAATAGCATGGAAGGTATGCAAAAGGGAAAAAATGGTATAAAAACAAATTAATTAAGTCAATAAATTATAGTAAATCATGTTGGGAAGTATAAGAGAAAAAAAAATTGGAAAAAAGATTGGTCTTAAATTTATTACACTAATTCAAGATGGAGAATATGAAAAATTCAAGAAATGGTTGTATTCTTACATGTACTCAAAAAATAAGAAGATAAAATCAAAATAAAAATTAATTAAGCATAAAACATACTAAATCAAGCTAGGAATCATGTAAATTATATGTAACTTCATAATCAATCACATTTTATCTCATATTTGACATATGTAATTTTGTTTGAGACTTATATTATTGGAAAATTTTGTGAGGAATGTCGGGTCCTATCCATAGTCTTACACTACAAATCACAAGGAGAATACCATTGGGGTGTAAAAATTGGGGTAATTTGGTAACAAAGGATGTCTGAAATAGGAAGGGAAAATGTAGTAGTTTGTGAGGATGGCCAGGTCCTATCCATGGTCTTACAATGCAACTCACAAATGGAATCTGAAGGGGAGTGATATGTAAACAAAGAAATATTTCTCAAGAAGAAATATGAGGGATATAGGGAGTGAAAAATGGAGTGTAAAAATAAATACTTAATAATCTTATGAGAATAACTTAGGAGACAAGAGGCATACTAAGGACATGAGAAGGTACTAAGTGACTAGTCACCATCAATGTACAAAGGAAACCTTTTTTGCTTTAGACACAAAGCTTTGTAGGTAAATAAGTGTGATACTAAGATCAAATCATGAAGTTATATTTGTATAAGAAAATTAAAATGGACACACCTTCCCATGTGTTCCCTATTCCTTAGGACCCCTTATAGAGTCATCAGTCTACTATGAAGATTGGGTACTTGCATGAGAAAGTAGGTAGCAATTATTATTATTTTTTTTTTTAATTCTCTTTTTGTAATCTACTGACCTACCATACCCAAAAATACTTCAACTCTACCATGAGGCCAAATTTAGATTTTGAGATTCAACTAGAAGAAGGTTATATGTTTTGAATCATGTATTTTAGTGTGATTTAACTTTTAAAAATATTTTTGCCTTTTATATCATTACCTTTTATTTAAAATGATTTGGATTTTAACTTTTTTTTTTTTTAAAGATTCCTCCTCCATATAGTTTTGTAATGACCAATCATTAGACATGTAATGATATACATAAATGATATTTAGGCTAAGGCTAAAGGAAGCTAAGTAACTAAAGACAGATATTGATTAGGACACTTAGGCTTAACAATGAATGAACATGTGATTGCAAGTCATATGCTTAGTTTGTAAAAAAGGAAGAAGGGAAAAAGGATATCCAAAGGTGGATTGGTGAAAGGAAAGTATAATGAGATGCATTATTGTCAAGATAATCACATGGTAATAAAAAATAAGAACTAAAACGAACAAGATTGATATAACCAAGTCACAATGATAATTATCTATGAAAAATAGAGATACAAAAGAAAACAATCATTAAGGAACAAGAAGAGAGTTTTGATAAAAAATAAATAAATAAAGAGAAATCAATGATAAAGAAAAACAAACATATGTAAAGATAAATGACAAGATAATCAAGATGTAGTACAAAAGGTAAAGAATCATCATAAAAGAAAATTTGACATAGTGTCAAATGATATAATAGATAGATAAGAATAAAATTGGAGTACACATCCAATACAAATTAAAATGTAAAGGCACCATGCATGTGCTCATAAATAATGATAAATAACACACATTATCCAAAACATCATATAAATCTCTATGAAGTTGTATATAAATTGATGATAATGTCTCATCAACCTTTACTAAAAACTAGGAAAAGACTTCTCTTCTAATCTCCTCAACTAAAAAATTATGAATAGTTAAAGGATCATGCTGAGGAATGAATTCAAGTAAGGGATACTTTGGAAAATGCATGGGAGTGGGATCTATGGGAGATTCAAGAATCACCAATGGAAAAGGATCCATAAGTGAGGGACTCATGGGTGGAGAGGGATCCATAGGTGAGGGAAGGTCCACAGGTGAAGGAATCATGGGTAGAGGCATAGAAGGTGAAAAAGGGACCATAGGAAAGGATGGAACCATTAGGGGTAGAGCCATGGGAGAAGAAATAAGAGTCTTCTTGTAGGAAGAACTTATGGGAGGAATAGAATAAGGTTTAGGAATAGCTATAAGGTGATCCTTAAGATATTGTTGAAGGATGAGACAATGATCAGTGTGATGGGTGCCATAGATAATACACCTCACCATACTTAGGCATGTATTTAGGAAGTACCTTTAGGGGATGTATGGATTTATCTAAGGAAAGATAGGAAGGATGCAAAGTATCAATATATTATCATAGCTTGTGATAATGGGTAGAAGAATGATTATCTGTCCAATAGAAGCAACAAATATGCTTGTGAGTGTTTTTAGGAGAATTAATCATAAAAGGAGGTATAACATGAGTGGAATAAGATGAAGAACACTAATCAACCCATTTTGTGGGCAAAGGATTCATCTTAAGTAGGGGAAGAAAAATATCACCAAGGGAAGGTGGCGATGGAGGAGGAATGGAACTAAGATCAATGAAAGGAAAAATGAGATGAGAAGTAGGGGTAGGCTCAAAAATAACATGAGTAGGAATGGGCTCAACTATAGCAGGAGTAGGAAGATGCTCAACTATAGTGGGAGTAGGAATGGGCTCTAACAATGGATCTACTAAGGGAGGGACAAGATATATATAAGTTCTAATAATGGTCACACTAATCTTAGGAGTAAACTAACTACAGTGATTAGGGAATCTAGCAAAAATTTAAGGCCTGATCATACTCCTATGAGGCTCCTAAAAAACTAGAGGTTTTGGTTCCATCTCTACCCTATGATAAAGAGGAAAAATAATAAAATTAGGAAATATAAATGAAGTAAGATATGGAGATACACAAAAATACTCAAGTAAATAAGAATGATAATGAATAATATTGGAATCATAGAACTATAAAAGACCACCTAAGAATGGATCATCTAGGGAATAATTATCATCATAATCCAAAGTATGAAGATAAATGAAACAAGTAGGGATGACCTTGTCATCCGAGGAAGTGTGGTGAATATAATGTTGAGTCTTGGTCAAGACTATGAGAATATCATCGCAAGGAGGCTTGAGAGACTGAGGCTACAAGGAAGTAGGAAGATTTAAGATGAAGTGAGGTGAGAGACTTGAAGTTTTAATCTTAAAGATAATCTCATTAGCCTCATCATCATCAAAATTTAAGAGGTTAAGAAGAATGTTCCCAATGAGTTTAGGATGCCCATTACAACCTCAAATTGAATTAATGAGCAAATTAAGATGTTGAGACTCATAGAATGGAATGCTAGGCAAAGGTTCATGAGTAGTAATCCTAAAGACATCCTATTCTTGGAATTGTTCAAAATTCCAAGGGTTAGTGTCACCCTAAATCCTAT
>JARHVA010001450.1:0-220000 GCA_037957365.1 Torreya grandis
AAATCAAAAAATTCACCTCCTAGTGACAAGAATTATGATCTTGTGGATTAGTTGAAGTGTAGATCTCCATCTTAGATCTTTCTCATATGTCACAAGTCCACAAGGATATATTGTATGACCTTTTGATCCAATATTAAGTTCTATAAAATATTACACCTAATAAGTTCCAAGCATTAGTAGGAAATTTATTTCATGGCCCATAATATAAATTTTATTAGAGTAACATGTCATCCCTTGTCCCTTTGTACACCAATTCCCTACACATTTAATTCAATATTACCTACCATCCAATTAAGAAAGTACTCATATACAATGTTTATAGTCTAAATATTATTCCATTAAAATTATAGATCATTTGCAATACTTATTTTGGATTTTAATAATGAGATCATAACCATTAGGTTCGATGATAATAGATAAATAGGCTCAGTAGGTACAATTTCCTTGCCCATAGAGGTTGGGCATGTCATACATAGTACCATATGTTTGATATTAACCTTGAATTACCATACAATATCCTCCTTGAATTTTCTTGGATTTATGTAATGTTTGTAGTTACCTCTACTTTATATCAATGCATAAAATTCCATCATTCCATAGTGGAGGTTACTATTTCTTTTTATTTATAGCCTTACCAATATTTTAAACATGTAGAAGAAGAGGTTCAAAAATATACCTATTGTCCTAGTTCAAAACATGCTATTAAAAAGGAAAAATGATCACTATTTAACCCACCCAAATCCAATTATATCAATCTTAGGAACATCTCTTCCTCTTCCAAATAATTTCTTCCTCCACAAATTTATTCCTATTTCATTTTTTAAGATAAAGTCATTGACACATATGATATTGAAAAATATTTTCATATTTCTAAACTTTTTGGGTCCCTTATTTAAGTATAGGATTGTCACTATCAAAAATTCCACATCATCATGAGGAATCATTTTAAATGATGATTTCTTTTTCCTTTTGGCACTAGTTCGAGGAATCAATGAATACCTTTCTCTAATTGGTATGTGGCTAATCAATTCAAAGATTTTAGGGGCATCTTCTAGGTTGGGTAATATATTGATAGTATAGTACAAACTTCACAAGATGATGGATATAGTGAGAATGATCACTAAGGCTATAACTTGGCTCCCAACATGTGCACTCCACCCTAGTAGAGATATTCCTATAAGGCTATATAAAATATCTCAAACTAGTGAAGCAGGGGATTTGATAATATTGCAATGAAGCTCTAGTTATTCGAAAGTTCTCTATATACATTATAAAGGATACCATTAGAATTAAAAGTAGCATGTATGACATTAAGGGTCATTTTTAAGCACACAAGCTTTCCTATGAATCTTTGGGTCTTAAAGTATCTTGAGTGAAGCATTTGCTTTGTTTGAAATATTATGTACTTTGCTTTATTTTGAATTTGATTAATGAGGATGAATATTGCATCAAATTGTGATCATTTTAGTTTATATCTTTGAATTGTTATTAGGATGTGTAATAGATGTAATGTTATGTTTAAATCAAAATATGTTAAGTGAATTTCATATTTGCTTCTAGTTCATGCCGTTAATGGCATCGCTATAACACATGATAACATCAATCATAGTTTTATAGAAAGACTAAGTGTAGAGAGTCTATACCAAAACATTCCTACCTTTTTTAGAAGTGTTATCCTAGTATGAATACTTAAAGTGAAATATCCCTTAGACCCTTAAAACACCTATATGATGCTAGGTTTAGGATAACCAAGGATTGCACCTATATGACTGTATAAACAGTCCACCAAAAGGCTTTCACCTATGGATATACTTTATCTTCCCTTGAATTGACCAAGTCTCTTAAATAATACCTTGTGCCATGGAATAACTAGCCCAATCCTAACCCACATTCTTTCTCAATTACATTTTATGTGAGTTCATAAGGGTTGTTACTTATGGGAATTGATGTTGGCATAGTCGAGTGTAATATATTAAACACAAATGGAATATCCCATGATTTTACTTGGTTGTAATAATACTATATATAGTTAAGACAACTTTACACATTTTTTTCTATAACATTTTGGTTTTATTACTGAGACCCATGTTGAATTTTGTTGTTTCAATGGTCTGATAGAATGATGTATTGAATCTACCTTAAAAACATCAAGAACTAGTTGCAATAGGTGGAATATATATTTTCACTAAAGAATCCAACCTACAAAGGACAAAAGTTAAATAAATGGGTTCAGAATAACCTATACGATGCTCTATATGACTTCTCTTTCTAACCCATAAAAGAAATATATATTGATAGTGATATGAGTGGATGGAGTACCTAGAGAGGCTTGAGTCCTTGGATTCCAATTGGAGTAGAGAAGTAGATAAATGGTGGAAAAGATCACTGAATAGTTACATGCTTGAGTTCATAGTTTCAACATACTTATGCCATGAGGAAGTAGAGTATCATTGTTTTCATGAACCTATAATAACATTTGTTGAGTAATTTGGCATAGAGATTAAAAATTTAATTGTGGATTATGGATTTGAAACTTTATGGATGGAAGGATAAATTTCTTTCATTTATGAATAGTGTAAAGGGGGAGAAGGGGATGTGTAGGTGAATTTTAATGAAAAGGGATGAGCAAATTGACACCCAAGAACTTAGGAGATAGACCTATAATAACAAATAATATAGATTAATAGAATATATAGAACCTAGAATTGATGATAAGACTTATAAAAATTTAGAAAAGCATGGGTAAAGATCACTTGAAATATAGCAGCATGAGGATGAGATATACAATGAAGTGATGGATCAATCTCAACACTTGACATGTGTAGAATTCAACAGGTTTTTATAGGATTTGGTGACTAAATATATGCTTGATGCACTTACCCCATTTGAACTTGAGGTACATGATCAAAAACTAGATCCCCAACTTGAAGAAAGATTATAATTGATAATTAACTCTATTAACATAGATATTAGACATTTTATAGACTTAGAGTATAACTATATGATTAAATAAATTATTATTTATAAGGAGGTGAGTGAAACTACCTATAGACCAATAGGCACTATCTCACCACAATATAACATGACTACAAGCCTACCCATTTAGCCAATGTTAGTAATGTAAACTGGGCAACAGCCTATAAGAAGTGGTCTGATACCATAATTAAGTAGTATAGTGTTGTCAACATCAACATCACCAGTAGCAACAATGGGATAAGTTCCTTAGATCCTAGCTTCCCCTCCATAAAAAATATATTAAAAAATGTTCATGCACTTATTAGAGTATCATGACATGGAGAATGCTACATATTATGTGTTAAAGTATGAACTATAGTGTCATGAAATGGGTATGACCCAATAATATAACAAAGAGACCTAGTTTTCAACCACTCTACTTGATTGTACCCACACTTGGTACAAAAAATTGATTTTAACTAAGCTATGGTTGATTATGATACCCTGAAGGAGGTGTTCCTTAAGGAATTTGACACACCAGAGTTTGAATAGTAGAGCATCACTATACTAAAAGAGATTACCCAAGTACCCTCATAAAGTGTGTGCTTATATGATGCAAGGCTCAAAACTCTCCTCTTGAAGATATCATATGATATTAACCATTCTTAACATGTGTAATGGTTCATTTGAGGGTTGTTTATGTCATTTTAAAGAGCAATTTCCATGAAGAATTTTATAAACCCTCATGAAGCATTTGAAGCTATGCTTAGATTCCAGGTAGTTAGAAGTGTCGATACTATGTTGAACCCATTTATGGAAGTAAAAATTTTATCCATGGACTTTAAAATCTAAAATCTTACTTTTTGATCATCAAAAGATGTTCGAAGTGGATTATGATGAACTAACTACAAAATATAAGGCCATAATAGGAACAACTACCCATGAAGGAATGTATGAATTCTAATTTTAAGCTATAAAGTCTATTAAAAGGTGCATGATGTTCAAAACTACCTTTGTTGCAATGTGCCAGCCAAGTCAACATAACCATCTATTGTCATTTGTGCAACACCTATACCCATACCACTAATGATTGCCAACTAATTTATGATATGCATGAGAACATGGAAAGAGGTGAATGGAAGGAAACTATAATAGTCATAGGGAAAGATAACAAAGGAAATGAAGGCTATGATCAATAGAATATAGGATTTTGAATGTAAGAAGGCACTATAGGGCAAGATGGAGGATGCAGTGGTAGAAAGTTCCCACCCTGCTCATGTTATAAGTGTGTCTCCATAGAAAATTATCAGTATGATTTTCCTAAACATCATATGTTAGGTATTATTGAGGGTCCCAGAAGGTTGAGGAATTCCTTGACTTATACAAAAATTTACCGAAGATAGACCTAGTGTAGACAATGGTGCAAGAATGATCAGGTGTAGGCTAAATTTACCTCAAAGGCATAATTTATATGCATAGATATACTCAAACTATAGGTGAATACTTGAATTGATTCAAAAATTAGCCACAAATTATGAAAATACTTGATTTATACTTACAACATTGGGAGAAGGGTTGAACTGAGTGCATAACATAGCCTAAACCTAAAGCTACACCTTACCCCATCCCAACGTTCAAAAAAAATGTAGTATAGTAGGTTATGATTGTCATCCAAAACCTAAAAGGGGAAATCCAATTAGTAAAATATCTATAATCATAGAATACTACCTCCCAAAATAAGTAGGATAATTAGGAAGTTGAGATTTAAAAATTAATAGAGATCCTACACCTCTTACAAATAGAGAGAATATTTCCCTTACTCAAGAACTTGATTTTGAATCATACAAGTCAAAAGCAAGTTGAAGTCACTATGCCACACATGGATAAAGTGAAATAAGTTTGGAATATATAGAATGTAGATTATGATCAAAAACTCCTCATAAATGCCACTATTGATGCATGGTCTACTATGAGGTCCTTATAGACATCGGTGAGAAGGTCAATATCTTGAGCAAGAATGCTTAGGATAAAATGGGTAGGCCTAATTTGAGGCCTTCCCCTCATTTAATTTTCATGGATAATAAGACCAAAACATAGCCTATAATAATTATGAAGTGCATAGTTGTAGATATCATGGGCATTGAATTGTGTATTGACTAAAAAGTGATCAAGCTAGTAGAATAAGATAACTATCCAACACTTATAAGAAGGCCATGATAATATAAAAATAACATAGATATTCACTTCAATTGGTGATACATGAAATTTTAGAATGGAAATGAGAGGGTATTAATACCACTCTCAAATAACTAAGGCCCCCCTATGTCAAGAGAATGAACCTTGAGGATGAGATCAACCACATATATAAACATCATGTCATAAGGAACTAAAATGCTAGGCCCTAATAATGGAGTGATTTTGTGGGAATATGGGAAATTATCCTCAATCACCATAGACATTAATTATGATTGATACGTCGAGGAAGCATATGATACCACTAGTTGAAAATATTTCTTGGTGCATGTAAAGGCACCAAAACTAGTAAAGATAGATTATGTCTAGATTGATCGTAATTTTAAAAGGTGGGTCCCTTATGTGAATAAGAAGTAAAAGTGAGTGTTTCACCTAAGTAAATGTAAAATTTTAGTGATCCTAAGATATGAGGGAATTAATCCAGTCGAGGAGTATGTCTGAGACCTTGAATCATGTATCCTAACAGAAGTGGAAAGGATAGGTGCACTAGTGTATATATTGAAGAACACTATTTCTCATTGGTGGTTAGTGAAAAGTCCTAGCTTTCCAACTTGGGAATATGTTATGGAGATATTACACTAGATTTAGGAGAATTAATGAGGACTTTGATATATCATCCTACTCTAGTGACTCTGACCCTATAGCACATGTGTGACTTTACAAAGAAACATGGACTATCTACATCAAAAATGACCTAAATAATATATGGGTGAATTCTTTATATAGGACCTTAAAGACATGGGTGTAATCATGGTACATTATCAATGAGATACACTATGAGATAGCCAACTAGGATACACTTAAGGAGTATTTTATCCACACATTCTCTTTTTCTTCATGAAACCATGAACTAATTGAGACACTAAAAATAGTTAAAAATTTAATGTTTGAGGACACTAAAATATTTGAGGAGAACTTGAAACACATATTTGGTGAATAGGGATTTTCACTCCAAAATTTATTTGAAGATCAAAACCTCAATAGTGACTCTAGTGATGAGGATGATGAAACATGAAAAGTACACAACTGGATAATTTTGATAGGCAAGAGGAAGTTAATGCACCAAGATGAGGATAGTGCCCTAGAATAAAAATACCCTACCCACCTTTAAATAGAAAAAATTTAGGGTAGAAGGTAATTTGAGTATTTCCATTAGGGGAGAAATGAACCCTACTATGCAATACTAAAAACAATAAAGGTATATATCAACTTAGAAGAGGAATGAATGATTACTATTATAGGTGTATATTGGTCTGACATGATGTTGAAATGTATTATGGATCTCCTAAAGGATTTATAATACTTAGTTCCTCATTATTTTAGGCATATTAGATGCACATACCCATCCCTTGGGAAGATGAACATCAAAATAGTCAATGGTGTTGGACTTGTCAATAAGTGACCTTATAGAATGAACCCCAATCTTCATGCCAAGTTAAAAACATAGATTGATTGTATTTTATATATAAGTACCATCTACCATATGAAATAATTTGAATGGGTTAGTTCCATGGTCATAATCATCAAGAAAGATGGATACATTCAGATTTGTGTCGACTATAGATTATATAATTCAGCCTAGGTAACTGACCCATTTCAAACTATGTTCACCAACAAAGTATTGGATGGCATCATAGGTTATGATATCTACACATTCACTAATGGATTCTTAGGATACCATCAAGTCTAGATTGATTATGATGATAAGCCCAAAACTACCTTTTCAATAGAAGGGGGTTATTTTACATACAATATGATTCCCTTTGGATAGAATAATGCACCAACAATATTATCCTGAGTCATGATCACCACTTTAAAGGAATTCATTCACAAGTTCCTCTAAGTGTCTTTGATTATTTGACTATGTATGGATTATTAAAGGATCATTATGTCAACTTATGCCTAATGTTTGAGTGGTGTAGGTAGTTGTTGATATCTTTGAACCTCAAGATGTGTGTTTTTGCAACACCCTTTGGGCACTTTCCCTGGGCACATCTTATACAAGGATGGTAAACTCATTGTTCAAGTAAAGATGGACATCATCCTTCAGATTTAGACCCAATAAACACATAAGGACACTCACACCTTTCTTATCCATTGTAGGTACTATTAGAAGTTCAAAAGGAATTATACCAAATTTGGAGTGTTTCTAGAAGAGATATTGTAAAAGGATGGCCTATTATATTTGGGTATAATGTATGAGGATGAATTTAACACCCTAAATCTCAAATTGGAAAGTGTGTTTAAATTGTAATTTATTCATTAGATGACTCCCTTCCATGTCTATATTGATGCATATGGTGCTATAATCGATGCCATTTTGGTGCAACTAAATGAAGTAAAAATGAACCATCCCATTTCTTTTGCAAGCATAAAATTGAACAAGATAGAGTATAACTATACCACAACTAAGCATGAGGTGTTTCATATGGTCTATGCCCTACTAAAGTTTTGGTAGTACTTATTGGTATCCCCATTCATCTTCTTCATTGATCATGAGTTGTTTATGTACCTAGTGAACAATCCCATTATTTAAGGGTGAATTTTTTGATGGATTGTATTATTTAAAGAGTTAAAGTTCTTAATTTTACTAAAACCTAGGAAAAAAAATAAGGGCCCAGACCATCTATCCAACATCAACTCAAGTGATGCAAAAAAATCTATTAAAGATGATATACCTAATGCACAATTATACAAGATTCAGTGAATCTATAAGACTTCATGGAGATCACCACATTTCTTTCATCTAGATATGTACACCAAATTATGATGACAAAGGAGAATAAGTAGCTCATAGTTAACATTTCCCATTTTCAACTCATTAGGAAGGAACTGTACAAGTTGAGTTATGATGAGGTCCTATGCTAATGTGTCTTAGAGTACAAATAGGACTTGGTCTTTAAATAGGTGATTGAGGTTATTTTTAGAGGCCATTTCACTAGAGATGTGATGGTGCGAGAAGTACCACAGTTAAGATTATGGTGGCCAACTCTATTTTATGATGTAAATTATTATGTCAAATCACGTGACATGCCATCACATGGGAAAGCCCAACCACCAAAATAAGATGTTCCTCATCCTCATCCCTACCTAGGTGTAATTTTAAGAAAGGGCCATTAAATTTATTGGGCTTATTATTCCAATTATAAGGCACACATGTACACGATACATTATAACATCCATATAGTACTTCACCAAGTGGATTGAGGTATTACTGACTAAAGATTTCACCATCACCACCATAGAAAGGTTTATCTAGGATAACATAATCTATCATTATGGATGCTCACTTACTTTGATCAGTTACCATGTGTGCACATTATCAATAAAATTATTTAGATCTTGTTGATTTAATATATGGTGGCACACCATAATATGACACCTTATCATCCCTAAGTGAATGGAACCATGGAGGTGTTCAATAAGATATTAGTGTTGTGCCTCAAAAATATATGAGATATTGGTCGAAAAGATTGGGATGACTATGTCAATAGTATATTACGCATATCAAAACTTGAATAAGGAAACACCATCTCTACTAGTGTTTAGCACAGAGGCTATTTTAACCATGGAATTTCTAATACCTTCATTACACATCATGTGTATTGGTCAACTAGATGACCAAAAATCTTTTAGTGTATGCCTAGAATATTTTGAGTGCTTGGACTAGACACATGCCAAAGAAATATGGAGTCATAAAGTAGAGAAGACATTCCAAAAGATATAGCATGATAAGCATATCAAGTGATAGGTACATATTGAAGGAACATTGGTCTTGCTATATCACTAAAAGTGCCTTAAACAC
Source organism: Torreya grandis (assembly GCA_037957365.1). Lineage (NCBI taxonomy): Eukaryota > Viridiplantae > Streptophyta > Pinopsida > Cupressales > Taxaceae > Torreya > Torreya grandis. Next base: position 9,014 of record JARHVA010001450.1, read on the forward strand.
CTAGGAAAGTTATATATTAGGTGGATGGGACCTTATGTCATTTATATTATATTAGAGAATAACACATGCTAATGGGTGAAATGTTGCCTAGGAATTTAAATGGCAATAGATTTAATCCCTATAATATCTAGGATGGTTTTTATGCCATTAGGTATCAACTTCTCAATCATAAGTTGATTTCCTTGAGATTAACCATAATAAAAAGTTGGTGCAAGTTAAATATTTCCCTATGTTTGTAATTTGTGTTAGGTTAATAAGTGTGGCCCTTAGGGTTTCAAGATACCTATTTTAGTGCTTACATTCATAAATATAGTTTGGTGAGTCAAGCATAGGTGCTTTCTAAAGCACTTGAGTCTAGAAACCTATGTTTTTAGATTCATAAAGTTTGTTATATTTATAAATTTTTGAGTACCAAGTTCACAAAGAGAGGTGTGAAAAATGCTCATGTGAAAAAGAAAGATAATATATAATAAAGTGTTGGAGGACTAGTACAAGGATTTGTATGAGGTAAGGAAGGCTACAACAAGATATGAAAGTGTATAGAAATTGACCAAAAGAGGTACACTTGAAATGAAACACAACAAGAAGAAGAGATGAAAGCAATGAGGATAAATCACAAGCATGTAAAGTGATATTCCTAAGTTACCATAAGAAGGGTGAAGGTCATGCTTAGGTGAACAAAGTGTAAGAGAATGATTGTCAAGATATTAGGCACCCACCTAATGGTCAATGGAAAGTGACTATTTGAATTGCCTATCACTTCAATAAATAAATTATTAAGAAAATTTAATGATTGTGATGGTAGAGGTAAGAATATCCATAGTAAATGATAATGTGGTGTAAATTTCTTGTGGATTTTATGGGTTTAATAGATTTTAATATATATATGCACCACCATGCCATTACTCACCAGCTATTAATTAAGTAGTTGAAAATAAGGTATAAAGGGGAAAACAACAAAATTTGAACCTAAACATAGATTAAAACATAGAGATGAACTAGAAAAATGCTACCATAGTGAGAACCAAATCATCCATAGCCCCCAAGTGAGAATAGTTGAACTATGATAAAATTGAATTTCATTTTGAATTGCAAAAGAGGTGAGTGGAGAGGAATTGAGAGAGAAAACCAAGAAGTAAGAATTTTACATAATGCCAAGGTTTATATTAATAGTTCATGAAGATCGAGAGCCAAACACAGTCATAATTTGTATGACTATGAGGAAGCACAAATAAACATTAAGGCATTTAGGAAGATTAACCAAGCATGGTTTAATAGAATATGGTTCAGAATGGGAAACAAAATATTAAAAACAAGCCCAGTACAGGCATAAAAGGATGTTGAGAAGGCATAAATAGTGAAATAAGGAGTCATTACAAAGAAAAACTCATAGTTGGTAGAAGGTGTTAATGTCCCTATAATTTACCCTAAAGCAAGCACAAATCTTGGTTATTGAGAGATGTTGTTTTCCCCAGAGGTCATAGTGGGGGAAAAATGGGTATCCTTCACACACATTTTTAGATTAAATAAGTACAACCATAAAATTCTTAGTAACATGCAATAACTCAAACGATAATGGATGGTTGATATGAGGAGAAAGATGAAGGTGATCATGGCACTATTCACATCTCTATCTAAGATAATTTGGTGACAATAGGCATGACCTAATTATATGAGATACTAAGTTTTGGTAAGCCATAATAATTGGCAAAATTCCTCATCTCTTGCATCCATGGTGACCACTTATATTTCATAGGGAGTCACATGTGAATCTTAGTGTGCCTCATCAGCAAGATCATAGGGATCCCAAGTGTAAGGGTAAAAATCTGCTAGATGATGGAGGATGACATATAATTTGAGAGGGTAGTGAAGCTCTTGTGCTACTACAAGGCAAGGTTTGCATTCTCTATCAAGGATATCTAGGACCCCAACATTAGGGCTATAATTCACCTAGTTAGCTCTAAGATATTCCCTGTTAGTTGATGGTCTGACATCATCAAGACCTACTTATGCATCACCTACCACATAACATAATGGGAAAAGTTCAATATATCCAAATTTATTATGGAGGACATTGTTAAGAATGTGTTGGAGTGTCACAAGGCACATGAGACCTTTAACTAGGGATCTATGATGATATTAATTGTGATGGAGGAGATTGGCATGCCAAATGATGATGATGATAATCTTTGGGTGTTCCCACCTCATAATGACTCCTTAACATTGAATTACCAAGACTTCATCTACTTACCAATCATTTTGAAAAAAATGCAAGATAAGGGTGGCGTAATAGGTATATTAAGGATTTTGGGATTGAATGGTGCATCTCATAGGAACTCCCCCAACACATGGTAGGTATTGACCCAATTTTTCCCCTCTGGCAAAATTCTAGTCACCCTCTTTGAAAGCTATGAAAGGCCAGTCAATTTTGGGTTGCAGTCCATCTTTAGGTTCATGCTCAGTTTAACGAAAAGGTTCAAGCGCCTTGGTCCAAAGGAAAAAGTTTAAGTCAATGGTTCAATGCATCTAAGTCCCATAAAAAATTCAAAGTTTAAGTAATGGGCAGCAAAATTGCCATGCACAGTAGTGGCAGGGAAAAAGAGACCGCCAACACAAGCAGTAGGCAGCAAAATTGCTGCACATAGTAGCGGCAGGGAAAAAGAAACTGGCAGCAAACTCAGCTGACATCGGCAAAATTTCTACACACAGTAGCTAACTCAGCCAGCGTCAGCAAAATTTACGCATGCAGTCTATGACATTGGGTAGTAAAATTACCACTCACAACATCAGGTGGCAAAAAAGGCCTATAAAACATAGAAAAAGGCCCACCTAATGGGTAGAGGAGCAGGCCGCATGCAAAATGAGGCAGCAAGCATGGTCCCAAAAGACTTATGATGTCATCTACAGTGTTTTCCCTCTTCCCAATGAAGACTCAAGTAGCCACTTGCAAGCAAAGGCCAATGAGACTCCTCTTGGCTCTTCTGATATAAATACGCAGACTTGGTCATTTTAAAGGATCTTCTCCAATTTTCTAAAGAGCACAGCTCTCCAATTTCTCCACTTGTATCAATAAAATATAGTTCTTGCCTCCATCTTGGATAGATTGTCTATGTATGTTATGAGTATTATTTGTGTTTAGTCATTATCTCTGATGCTTACACAGGTTAATGCCAACAACCCAGCCATCTACAAGGCACCGGTTCTGCAGCTGAAAGGAGAAGAACAATATTTGAGAAGGACATAATAGAGGAATTTGCTTGCAAGTGTGCATTCCACAACACCTTGGTAAACCTCTGTTATGTATTTTCCATTATAGCCTCCCTATTAGTCTTAGCAACCTAGTTCTTCTACCAGATGTGTAGAGTATATTTGCATTTTTCTTGATTCTGAGAGTGGATTTGGAAGGTCAACCTTTATTTTGGTGTATCACCTCTTTAGAGTAGGCTAGTTTTTTTCCTGTATTTTCTTCTCCATTTTCATCCCCCCAGTTAATAGCTATATATATACCTACTTGTTCATTATTTTTGCACTGCCTGGAAGAAACAAGATACATCAGAGGGAACTAGCCCATACCTAGAGACTCTCCTGTCCTGTTTCGTCATCCCATAGGCGAGAGAGGAGTTTTTATGTTATGGGGAGATGGTAGGAACCTATTTTCCTACCACCGGGTGTAATCTCCAGTCATCAACAATTTTGGAATGCCTGGTGGGACTATGTTTTTTATTAGTTTCTAATGCAATAGTATTTTAGGATTGATGCTGGTCCTGTTATAGTCATCTCAAAGATTTTCATCATCTGGCGACTCCGCTGGTAAGAGCTTAGTTCTTTATTTTAAGAACTATCACTTAAACTTCTATGCCAAAGGTTACAACAAGGTCAGCTTTAAGAGGGACCCCTTTTGTTTTCATTGAGCTGCCTTTAAACTCTACTAAAAGGCTCAGGTTTGAAAGAACTCACCCTTATCCATTAGTAAATCCTCCTAGACTTGTTGCTAGGAACACCAACCCAGCTCAGCCATAGTTACAGCCTATTCCAGCCATGGCATTGCCTTTTACAGCTTTTCACGGTAAGAGCCCTTTAAACCTCCCATGCTATGATCCAATTCCAGGAACAACTCTAAAAAATGTGCCTTCTTTTGATGGAGTGGGACCTATTACAGTTGTTGAGCATATCAAGAATATTTCCAACCTTTGCAATATCCACAATATAATAGAAGAAAATATTGCCATCAGACTGCTAGCCTTGTCTCTGAAAGGGAAGGCTCTTGATTGGTACGGCACATTGCCTGTGAATTCAATACATTCCTAGAATGAATTGGGCACCCATTTAACTAGTCATTTTGGTGAGAAAAGTGATGGCCTCTCTCTTAAAGAGCAGCTAACGACTATAAAAAGAGCTCCACACGAGTATATGCAAGACTTCAACACGCGGTTTCAAAATACTTGGGATAGAATTCCCATCCTGGTAAGACCGACTCCCAGCTACACTTTCTTGTACTATTTAAAAGCATTAAATAGTGATATTGTTGTGATGATCTAATCTATGGGAGGGCACATATTACTTGCTACTTACGACATTTCCATAGCAGCTAAGAATTTCTTTGTACAAGCTAGAAAGATCGCTCCTAGGCCCAACATGCCACTTTTCCCAGAGATGTTGCCCCCTATACAGACTGTTGTTCCCACCATTGCTCCCCTACCCACCATTGAGAAGCCAACTATTGTTCCATCAAATGAACTACATGAGGTTAAAATCCTGTTACAAAACATGTCAAATGAACTTGTAGCTCTTAAAAGACAACAAGCTCAAAATAACAAGCTGAATCTAGGTTATCAACATTATGGTCAAGCACCTAGAAACCCTTTTCAAGGCTATAATCAAGGACAAGGTCAGCTCACTCAGACTAGGCCTTATCAAAATTATAACTCAGGCCCCTCTTTGTCATCTAAAGCCATGGTGCCTACTCAGAATAACCTTGTGCAGGAGCAGCCAGGCTGTTTGACCATGGGACAAGGTCAAGAGCAAGTTGTCCATACAAATGATATGATGAATTTTTTCTAGAATTTAGAAAACTAGGTTGTTGATCATTCCTAGTTTTTTGAGTTTCTAGCTCAGCCTAGCACGAGTAACAATCAAACTTAGCCAGATTCTACTATGATAAATCATGAAGAAGGTGAGCTCTATGCAATTAATTATGGGGGCACTACAGGAAATTAGGCTGATTGCATTGCAGCCAATATGAGATTTAAAAGAAGAGAAATTAGAGAATCGCAGGCTTCCCCTCAGGCAACAATGAATCCTCCACCACACCCTTTTCAAAGGGCCCTAATTTCTAGTCAACCGTCTGCACCTCCAGCTCCTCAGTCTATAGCTCCAGCTGGGATCAGCCCAAAGGAAAACACAAAGGGAATCAGCCCCCAAGTGAATATAGTTGATCAAATGAAGAAATTGCATGTGAGCATTTCTCTATTGGATTCATTGTCTCTTCTAGGATAGAAGGACGTATTGAAGAAAGAATTGCATGAGCTAGATCGACAGGCCATCCTAGCAGACACTAATAACATCCTAATGATGAATGGGGAGCCTTCTGCTTTAGATCAGGTAAAGAAAGAAGAAAGGACTCCCCCCTTTTATGTATCTTTGATCATAGGGGATTCTTAGTACACAATTGCATAATCGATAGTGGGGCCAGCACTTCAGTAATGCCCAAGGGCATTGCTGATAACATGGGATTAAAGTATGAAGCAATGAACAAAGGAGTCTTGCAACTAGATGGGACACCTACAAAGACAGTCAGAATCTTGAAGGGATTAATTTTAACATTGCATGCCTGCCTGACATTCTCAATTCCCCATGATATAGTGGTAGCGAATGTTCCTCCATATTTTGCAATCTGTTTGTCTAGGGACTTTATGTCCAAGATAGGTGTCTATCTAGTAGCGAATTGGTCATATTTGGTTTTCAGAACCAAGTATGGGACCAAAGTGAAAATTGAATTCGAGCCACTCTACAAGGACCATCTAGAGCCCTATTCACCGATGGTAGTGAATGTCAGTTACACTATCATCAATCCAGAAGAGTCTCAGATGGACCAATCTTCATTTTTTGCTCTTGAAGGAGTCATAGATCTACTCTTAGATGAGTGGGGAAGTGATAACTTCGAGCACGATCCTTATAAGTTTATTGAAGAGGCAGACCTTAGCATATATTGCTTACATGAATAAGGCATCGTCATGCCCAATACAATGAAGGAGAACAAAGAAGACCTCAGCCTGTGGCAGCTGTACTTCGATGCTTCCAAAAGTAAACTAGGCAATGGTGGTGGGGCAATGTTAGTTTCCCCTTCTAAAGAAAGGTACTTTTCAGCTTTCCATTTCCAGTTCTCTTGCACATGTAATGTTGTAGAATATAAGTCTTTGATTCATGGACTTGAGTGGGCAAGAAAGAGAGGGATCAGGAAGTTGCAAATCTTAGGGGACAGTGAACTAATTGTGAACCAAATAAGAGGCCTGAACTTGACCAAAAACTCCTTGCTAAAGTCATACAATAATAGAGTTTGGGACTTGATAGAGGATTTCCTTACTCTTAACATTACCTCGATTCCCAGGGAACAAAATAAGTAGGCTGATAGGTTGGTAGCTGTTGGCACCCAATTTGATGTTTCAAAAGAGATAAGCAGGGATTGTGGTTCACGCCATTTAAAAGTGGTAGTTTGGCCTTCAATTCTAGACAATGTTATGAATTGGTAGGTCTTCAAAAGTGACCAACAGATAGCTCTCTTACTGCAGGAAGAAGCTGAGTTTACAGTCCATAATCAAGTGAAATTGTAGTAGTAATACAAAAATCAGATTGTTCAATTGAAGAACAATAAACTCCCTAAGGGTCTGGTCACACTTGAAAGTATTTTCAATAGAGATGACCAACTAAGAAATGACAAAGCATGCATCACTGCCAGAGAGGAGAATTATGAAAAAGTTGAAATCTTCAAGGATAAGTTGCTAGCGCTTGGTAAGGTCTGCACATTTCAAGAAAGGCAAGCTTTCATTCTACTGTGTCAGGAGTATGTTGATGCCTTCACCTGGAATTATAGCAACTTGAAAGGCTTCAATCCAAGACTCACCCAACACACCATTAAATTAGAGGAAACTGCAAAACTAGTCACACAGAAATAGAGGCCTATTAATCTGATGATCGAACTCCTTATGTAGAAATAATTGGTCAAATTTATTGAGTCTGGCATTATATTTTTGATCAAACATTCCTCATGGTTGGCAAATTTGGTTCCAGTTAGAAAGAAAAATAGGGAGATCAGGCTATGCATCAACTTCAGAGACCTTAATAAAGTCTCTTTAAAGGATCATTATCCCCTTTCGAACATGGAGCAGATCCTCCAAAAGGTAATCAATTCCAAACATTTCTCCCTCCTAGATGGTTATTCGAGATATAATCAGATTCTAGTGTGAGGCTACAACTAATACAAAATAGCCTTCACCACTAAATGGGGAACGTTCACCTACCAAAAGATGCCTTTTGAGCTATCCAATGCTGGTGCTACCTTCCAGCAAGCCATGGACATGGCTTTTAGTGGTTTGATAAATAATAACGTGCTGGTGTACCTTGATGATATAATAGTTTTCTCCAAGGAGGCGGGCTAGCACATGGAACACCTCAGGCATATTTTTGAGAGGTGCAGGGAATTTGGCATCTCTCTAAATCCAAATAAATGTGTATTTTCTGTTCATGAGGGGAACCTTCTTGGCCACATTGTGTCTAAAGAAGGTTTTTCTATTGACCCTGAGAGGGTCCACTCCATTTTGGAGATGTCCCTACCAAAGCACAAGAAAGGCCTGCAGATTTTCTTTGGCTAAAAAAATTTCATTCGGAGGTTCATTCTAAATTTTGGTGAGATAGTTAGACCCCTAGCCTCTATGCTGAGGAAGGTTAAAGAATTCAAATGGACAATGCCAAGAAAAGATAGATTTGAAGCCATCAAATAGGCTTTGACCCAGGCTCCCACTCTAATCAGCCCTGACTTCAATAAAGACCTCAATCTCTATACCTTCAGCAATGGAGAAGTAATATTTGCTATGCTTACTCAAGCAAGCAGTGATGACCTCAAGCAACCACTTGCCTTCTTCAGCCAAGGGTTATAGGACTTCAAAATCAAGTACACCTATGTAAAGAAGCAAGTCCTGGCAGTAGTGCACAACCTGAAGAAATTCAGATATATGTTGTCAAACAACAAGATCCATCTCATGGTTCTGCATCCTGGCATCAAGGATTTCTTGACCAATCGAGACTTAAATGAGAAAAGAGCAGGATGGATCACCAAGGTGATGGTGTATGACATAGACATCAAAATCACCAAGTTGGTGAGAGGAAGGGGCTTGTGTGAATAGCTAGCAGTAGATTTGAGGCAAAAAGGTGAAGACAACTTGTTGATCCATGACAAAACCACTATAGAAGAACCAACTGTCATAAGAGATTGGACGCTGGACATGAGGCACTTCCTTCTTACGGGTGAATGTCCATAGGGTCTCGATAGGGCCAGAAGAAGGTATTTTAAACTTCAGTCCCTTCCTTATGTTTTGATTGATAGAGTATTATTTAGGAAGGATCTCACTGGGGTTCTCCTAAGATGCATTGACCCCAGTCAGGCTGACAAGGTATTAGCTGAGTTTCATGATGGGCCAGCAGGTGGCCATTTCACCCCTAAGACCATAGCAGCTAAAATAATGAGAGCTAGCTATTTTTGGCCCACTCTTTTCACAGATACCTATGCCTGGGTAAGGAAGTGCCAAAAGTGTACACTTTTTGATGGAAAACAATGATTGGCTGCCATGCCCCTATAGCCCATTCAAGTTGAACAACCATTCATGTAGTGGGGCCTAGATTTCATAGGGATGATAAATCCTCCCTCTAGTGCTAGACATAAATGGGTCCTGACTGCTATGGATTATTTCACTAGGTGGGTGGAAGCCATTGCTTTGAAGGAAGCAAATGAAAGCGTAGTCTTGGATTTTTATGAGGACTTAGTGACACGTTTTGGGGTCCCGACTACTATAATTTCAAACAATGCCTTGGCTTTTCTGGAAACTAAAACTAGTGAATGGGTGCTGAGGTATGGTATATAACTTATCACTTCATCAAATTACTACCCATAGGGAAATGGGCTAGCTGAGTCCACTAACAAAAATCTGATTAGGATTATAAAGAGGACCATCGAAGAAAATTAGAGAACTTGGCATGCCAAGTTGAAGACAGCTCTATGGGTCGATCGAATCACTCCAAAGAGAGAAATCAAAAAATTATCCATATACGCTCATGTATGGAAGGGAAGTAAGGCTTCCCATCTCACTCAAATTTCCAACACTAGACCTCACTCATCAGCTACAACTAGAAGAAGAAAGTAGCATGGAGGTCAGATTGTGCGAACTAATGGAGCTCCAAGAGATAAGGGACCGTGCCATGGCTGCCATGTCTAGTTGCCAGCAACAAATAAAAAGACACTTCAATAGGAAATCTTTGTCAAAGGATTTATCTGAAGGAGATATTGTCTTGAAATGGGATGAAGACAGAGCTAAGCCCAGAAAACATTCAAAATTTGATGCCCTCTGGAGCGGTCCTTACATGATTACTCAGTGTAAGCATTATAATGCATTATAGCTCTCCAAGTTGAATGACGAAGAATTGCATATCCTAGTCAATGGGATATATCTGAAGCATTGCCACTAATTTTTAGTTCAGCTATACATAGTTTCCCTTGTTTTTTCCTATTTTCCCTAAGTGCAGTTTGCACAGTTAGTTATTTTTAGTCTTATGTGTTTCCCTTTGCATGTGGGGGTAAATTCTATATTTTGATCCTGGGATCTTTTGGGCTATTATTAATTATTTCAAGCTGCATCTGACTCCATGCCTAATGGATATTCAAAGGCAACTAGATCCTAAGCATAGCAGGCATGCTTCCCCTGGGAGTCACCAAATTTGTTGACCCAATTTTGCCCCTCTTGCAAAATTCTGGTCACCTTCTTTGAAAGCTATAAAAGGCTAGTCAATTTTGGGTTGCAGTCCATCTTCGGGTTCATGCTTAGTTCAAAAAAAAGGTTCAAGCACCTTAGTTCAAAGTAAAAAGTTCAAGTCAACAGTTCAATGCATCTAAGTCTTGCAAAAAATTCAAAGTTTAAGCAATGGGCAGCAAAATTGCCACGCACAGCAGCGTCGGGGAAAAAGAGACCACCAACACAAGCAGTAGGCAGAAAAATTGATGTGAACAGTAGTGGCAGGGAAAAAGAAACTGGCAGCGAACTCGATCAATGTCAGCAAAACTACCATGCACGATAGCTAACTTAGTCGACATCGGAAAAATTACCGCATGTAGTCCATGACATTGGGCGGTAAAATTACCGCTCACAACATCAAGTGGAAAAAAAGGCCTACAGAACACAGAAAAAGGCCCACCTAGCAGGTAGAGGAGTAGGCCACATGCAAAATGAGGTAGCAAGCATGGTCCCAGCAGACTTATGATGTCATCTACAGTGTTTTCTCTCTTCCCAATGAAGACTCAAGTATCCACTTGCAAGCAAAGGCCAATGAGACTCCTCTTGGCTCTTCTGATATAAATACGCAGACTTGGTCATTTTAAAGGATCTTATCCAATTTTGTAAAGAGCACAACTCTCCAATTTCTCCACCTAAATCAATAAAATATAGTTTTTTCCTCCATCTTGGATAGATTGTCTATGTATGTTATGATTATTATTTGTGTTTAGTCATTATCTCTGATGCTTGCATAGGTTAATGCCAATAAACCAGCCATCTACAAGGCACTGGTTCTACAGCTGAAAGGAGAAGAGCAGTATTTGAGAAGGATAGAATAGAGGAATTTGCTTTCAAGTGTGCATTCCACAACACCTTGGTAAACCTTTGTTATGTATTTTCCATTATAGCCTCCCTGTTAGTCTTAGCAACTTGGTTCTTCTGCCAGATGTGTAGATTATATTTGCATTTTTCTTGATTCTGAGAGTGGATGTGGAAGGTCAACCTTTATTTTGGTTGTATCACCTCTTTAGAGTAGGCTGTTTGTTTTCCTGTATTTTCTTCTCCCTTTTCATCCCCCCTAGTTTATAGCTATATATATATATACCTACCTGTCCATTATTTTTTCTCTACCTAGAACAAACAAGATACATCAGAGGGAACTAACCCATACCTAGAGACTCTCCTCTCGTACTTCGTCATCCCACAGGCAAGAGAGGAGTTTCCATGTTGCGGGGAGAGGGCAGGAACCTATTTTCCTGCCACCGGGTGTAATCTCCAGTTGTCAACAATAGGAACAAAGACATTTTTTGTAATGTAACATTTCTATGTAGTGCACCTGACACTGAAAAATAGAAACCTTTTTGGTTGGCTAAAATTACCTTAATGTATTTTCCACTAAATTTTTAATGGAAGCACTAATGATGATTCCCATTTCATAATAGCTAAATATCTTAGTGAAGACCATAGATCAAGAAAAGAGTAGGTTTAGGCACTAATATGTGTACCATAGAGTAAAGGCCACTAAGGATGAGGAGGATGACTCTGATTGAATAGACCTTCATCCCCTCTAGAGGGAAATAATAAATAGTCACATCTTCAATCTTTATTATGAGATGAAGCCATGAAAGAAGGGCATAAACACTAAAATTGATGATGATTACACCCTCTTGATTAGTGATGAAGGGAAGTTATTGTAAAATATGTAGCATAATACCCCCTAGAATAAGTGGGGAGAGACACTTGAAGAGATTAAGGAGTTCATCAAGTTAAAGATTTCCTCTAGAGAACAAAATTCACCTCTATTTTCTAAGAAGCACATAACCTTCATTCTAGAGACTACTTCCTCTAGAAATAATCATAAAAATAAAAATTCTAAGGGACCCATTAAATTCCTAATAATAAATTTGGTGGAAATGGATAAGGAAGAGAGCCTCATGCTAGGGATCGAGGAAGAAATTAAAGAAGAAGGAATAGGGACCTACATAATGTAGGTTGAAGAAGAAGATTATTCTAGTACCAAGGATGCATAAGAGGCCCTCCAAAGTGGCACAACTACCATGATTTAAGAAGTATAAGAGCTTGTGAGATCCTCATTCAATGAATAACCCTCCACACTACCTTGAAAAATAAAAGAGGAGAAGAGAAAGGTGTAGAATAAAATGGGCCTTAGTAAGGAGGACATTAAGAAGGAAATAGTAATTTAAGAGAAGCACAAACTAGCCTAGGAAAAATTAGAGGCCAAGGAAGAGAATAAAGCCAAGAGAAAAGACAAATAAGGTTCCTACAAGTATAGGATCAGCTATTGAAGTAACTAATAAAGTGCCTAGCACCCTTACCAAGAAGGTAGAAGAAGCTGTACAAGAGGCATGCCCAAGTAGTGATGGTGTGTCTAGAAAAAAAAAATGGTGATACTGACACCTTAAAGTAGTAAATGAATATTAGTGATGATCCCCAATATTAATAAGGTGATGGTAACACCAAGGGAATTAACCTAGAGGTGAACATTGAGAAACCCCAAAAAGTAGATGAAGGGGAAAAGTCTGAGGATGAAACCCCTAAAGAACAAGTAGAAGATTCCTTTAAGGAAAACATTAAACTGCATAGTGGTTCTAGTGAAGATGAAGGATAAAAAACATAGGTGGTCATCAACGAGAAGGATGAACAAGAAATAAACATAATAGAAAGGGCACATAAGGGATTGAAGGATGAAAAAATTTACATGTTTGACTCTATGCCCCCAAAATTACCACAACTAGGATGCATAAAAAACTTGCATTTGCATTTGATCATTACATGGACGAGTCTCACTTTAAGGTGCCTAAAATGTCTATTTTGGGTGTACAAGATCTTGAGGAGGGGTAAGACTCCTTCCTCATAAACTCTTTAGCCATGAACATAGTGAGATATATGAATTCATTGATCAAGATGGACATTGAGGTTACATGTCATAATATAATCAATGATGGAAGGGTAATAAAATGAAAGCAACTCTATAAAAAATACCAAGAAGAAGTAAAAGACACTAAGTTCAAACTATATCAGATATGTGATCACATAGTGATGGCCAAACCATCTATTTTGGTTAGCATCAATATTTTGAACCTTTATGAGGTTGATAATATCTGTGTTAGTGGAGTAGATGCTCCCAAGTATGAAACCTGAATAAGCACAAGATGAAGAATATTCACATACCCTGATATAGAAGAATCTTGTTAATAAGTTTGAAGAGGTATAATACCTCTTAATGAAACTATAGGAGGGAAGATATGAAACTAATGTTATTTTATTTTGCTTCTCTAACCAAGTGTTAGTCATTGATGCATGCCTCAATCAGGTAAAGTAAGAGAAGGAGCAGATGATGGCATACATGTACTTGTTAAATAGATCAAGTATGTATATATTATGGGGAGTATCAATACACTAAGCACTCAAATCAAGATCCAATAATAGAACTTATAAGTACTCTTTCATGATCTATAGACTAAGGCCTATGAGTAAGGAATAATCTTAGATGAGAGTGTGACTAAGGCTAAGGAAAATGTAGAGGCCTTTAGGAAGGAATTGGAAAGGATCAATTTAATTATGATTAGTTATGCCTCCACTAAAATATATATGACCATTGAATAAATAAATATCACTATTAAGGGCTTTGAATTATTTAATGTTGAGCTTAAGGAAAGTGTAGCTAAGTTTTATGCCCCAAAGACCTTGATAGCCCAGTTTAGGGATGGACTAGAAATTTTTTATGGGGTAATTTTATTCTACTTATTTTGGTAAGTATAAGATTTATGCTAGCATGAATTCCACATTAGTGTGAGGCATCATTTTTAATGATGAATTTTTGGCATCTTGGCACTAGCTGGAGGAATCAACACATATCTTGTGCCAATGAGTAAGCAACTAACTAATTCTAGTATTCCTGGGGCATCTTCTAGGTTGGGCGATACATGGTGATTATAGTGAAAAATTCACAAGGTGATGGAGCTCGTAGGAATTATCACTGAATTATCACTAAGGATCTAGCTCAACACCTAGAGTATGCACTCCACCTTGGTAGAGACATTCTTGTAAGGCTATATAAAGGATATTTAACTAGTGAAGTAGGGGATTTGATAATATTATAGTGAAGATCTAGTGATTTGGAAGTTACACACACACACACACAAATATATATATATATATACATATATATATATATATATATATATATATATATATATATATATATATATATATATATATCTGTGTGTGTGTGTGTGTGTAGCTTCCAAATCACTAGATCTTCACTATAATATTATCACATCCCCTACTTCAATATATATATATTGTAATGTATACCATTAGAATTAGAAGTAGCATTGATGCCATTAAGGATCCTTTTGTAAGCACCCAAGCTCACCTATGAGATGTGTGTGTGTGTGTGTGTGTGTGTGTGTGTAGCTTCGAAATCACTAGATCTTCACTATAATATTATCACATCCCCTACTTCACTATATATATATTGTAATGTATACCATTAGAATTAGAAGTAGCATTGATGCCATTAAGGATCCTTTTGTAAGTACCCAAGCTCACCTATGAGCCTCTGGGTCATGAAGTATCTTGAGTAAAACATTCTCTCTTTTTGAAATATTATGTGCTATGTTTTATTTGGAGATTGATTAATGAATATGAATATTGGATCAAATTGTTTTCATTTTGGTTTATGTATTTAAATTGTTATTTGCATATGTAATAGATGTGATATTACTTTTAAATCCAATTATGCTAAGTGAAGTTCATGCATGCTTCTAGTTCACATCATTAATGGCATACTTGTCACAAATTATGATGTCAATCATAAGTGTAGACAGAGACTAAGTGTAGAGAGTCTATGCCAAATCTTCCTACCCTTACTAGAAGCATGAGCCTAGTTTGAATAATTGAATAAATATAGTCCTTGAACCCTTCAAGAACCTATATGATGCTATGTTTAGGCTAACAAAGGTGTGTGCCCATATGAATCTATAACTTATCCACCAAAAGGATTGTGCCTATAGGCCACTAGACTTAACCTAGGAAAGGCTTATGCCAATAGTTATACTTAATCCTCCCTTGAATTGAGTAATTCTCTTAATTAATGCTTTGAACCATGGCACAACTATCCCAACATAGGCCCCAATTCCTTCTTAGTTACACTTTGGGTGAGTGCATAAGGCCTATGCCTTATGTGAATTGATGTTGACATAGCTGATTATAAAATGTTGAGAACAGAGGGAATATCCCATGATTGTACCTAGTTGTAATAAGCCTATATCTGGGTAAGACAACTTTACACACTCATTTTTACAACAAAACTCCCTAAATCACCCACATTCTATGATGGGCCCAAGATGAAATGGTAAAAAAATAAGGTAGAACCTCACCCTAAAGGGTATATACCATTTGTCCCAGATAAGACATTGAATCAATATGATTTAAAACAAATAAATGAGTCATGATTGTATGATAATGATTTTACTTCTTATTTTCAGACTAAAAATTACCCCGTTACAAACATAATTATGGTTAATCAATGTTATAAATGAAAAGGCTTAGGACAAAGAAAAAATATAGGATAAATATTATTCTTCCACTTAATAAAAATAAATTTTGGCATATTGGATACAAATCACCTAAATACATCCCCTTAGATATAAAAAGTGATTAAACCTCTAGTTTGATGATGGTTTTACTAGTAGTGACATAGAGTCATTTTATAGCATCTATGACGATCTTACCAATACCAAGCTATTCGATTCCCATTATGTCCTTACCATTTATATTGTTACAAAATTTATCCTCATTCTACATTACCCTAAACTCATTTATTAAGACCAATAATATCAATATATTCTACTAGATGAGTTTAAAAATGAATTAAAAATATACGAATTCTTGGGCTTAAGAGAAAATTTACAAATTGGTTACCACATACAAGGATTTGTGTATACTTTGAAACATACTACCTACTTTAGGGAGTAGTCAAAATTCATTTGTCATGATAAAAATGAAAATGAAATATAAAGGTCCTTAAGTGAAAACGTCTGTAAAGAACTTTCAAGTTTGGTAAATAGTAAATAAAAATATAAGCCCATTGGTGAGAACTTAATTTAGGTTCCCTTAGATTAGTAATTTCACTCTCCTTCATATGAATCACAATGTTACACAAGTATACACTTATCATTAATATCATAACTTAATCTTAATGATCATAAAATAATAGATAAAATGGTCCTTGAAGATCAATATATAGTTACTAATAGAATATTACCTGATATAGATGAATTTAAGCCCTCATACATGGGTGGGCCTAATATCCCACCTATTAATCTAGAACATCACTTATCCTCATTGAAAATAATTATATAAGATGGTTATTGTTGGCTATCCTAGCCACCTTTGGTCCCTTGGCCACTTGCACAATTGGAGAGGGGTATTATTTGCAAAAATCAATTGATTTTGAAACCATAACACCTTCATGATGACTATTTTGGAATATAATTAAGTATGTCTAAATTTTTTCATGTTTCTTAGGTGAAATATTCTTCATTTATTGTGTTATATCACCCTTAATGAGGTCTTAAGTTGATGTTTGGCATTTCATATGGGCCTAGTTACATAGCTATCAATATATGGATTCATTTTTCATCTTATAAATATACATGGAAACCTTGTTGAGGTTTATTCCATGGTTAGTGTCCTACAAGATCCATGATCAATGCAATGTTTCATAAGTAGAAAGGTTTAAGGATCATTATCCATGTATTGAGGGTAAATGCATCAAAAAAGGGTCTATTACATTTTTAGGATCTTATTATCTTTATAAATTAATATTCAAGTGTTTTAAAATGAATAATAATGTAAAAAATATTCTTGAGAGGCATAATAAGGTCATAAAAAAAGCAAAAGATTTTAAAAGTGCTTATGAGGATATAAAGGGTTAAGAGGTCGTATTTGAGGTCATTAACATCATTTTAAGAAAGTAAGAATTATTAAGGTTTAAAATTGTCATTTTTTATATATTAAGACCCTCATATAACTCTCACATCCCTACAAAGGATCAAAAAGTCATTGAACTTAATTATTTCCCTCCATTCCTGATTTTTGGTGATATTCAACTCTCTCAATGTGAGGAGAATGCATCAAATAATAACTTAACCATTGTCCATCCTAAAGCATGATCATGGAATTTTCATTATTCGAAGGTATTATTTTATATCTCTTGAATAAATATTCAAATCCAAACCACCATAGTTAAGACTTCATGATGTTTTAAAATCCCAAAGCTTCAAGGAGGTTTCAATCATCTTTTAGAGGGTTTTTGAGATTGTAGTGGAGAAGACATAATGTTTAAATAAATCACATACTCCAAGACGTTATTTTCAAGTTATCAAATGAAGAGGAGGTTCTACCATGATAAATAACAAAATTTTCAAGGAGTTGTATGTCTTTTGAGGAAGGTTTTAAGATGAAATTCTCAGTATTCAAGTTTTATAAGAAAGATTGGTCTAAGTAGAATTTTAAGATTTGAAAACATTTTATGAGGTTTTTAAGTCTTATATACCTATTATCAATTTTATTATGTGATACATATTAAATTTTCATGACCCATACAAATTTTTAATAGCTCTACATGGTTTGAAATAAGGAAACAACTCTTTAAGACAAGCCATGAATGAGTGCAGTTTTATGAGGACGCAGGGTGTAGCTTGAGAGTATATGAATGAAATAATTTTTAGAGTAACAATGAATTTAAATAATATAAAACAAATTCCTTAATCATATAAATGATGTATCAAACCTCTTTGATAGTTTTTTAGGCAATACAAGGCATAAAATCTCTCAAATGTGAAAGTTTTCAAGAGACTACAAGTTTTCACATGGTATTTTTGAAATTTATTGGGTCTACCATTGATAAGGGTAGTTTAAATAGGGTATAATCATCATTATTAGTCCCTCACATGCCTTATAATAATAAAATAATGCTCAAATACCTCTTAGTATGGTAAAAGTGGTTCAACATCTTACTATCAGGCACCTAAAGGCAATTTTCAAGGATGAGTCATCTCTAATTAGCAACTGAGAAGATTAGTATGATAATTTAGAGACATGGATAAGGTATTTAAAATATTAATTTCATTTTTTTATATTTATGGAGTAAATGGAATTATAAACAATCAGTAATATGCCTAAATTTACCTACAACTAACTCGAAGAAGACATAATTTGAGGTTTTTATATATTTATTCATATGCATGGAAAGGAATGAATGATGGAGGATGTTAATAGCTTTATAATGTACCATATTGAATCATAAAAATATTTTTATAATATTTAAATCACATGTGTCCATAAATTATGTTTTATACAACCCTTAAACCCTATTAAGGTTATACTTTTTAGTGTTTTATAGCCTGCTCGAGTGAAATGCATAGTGGTAAGAAGGTATAGAGTGATTATAAGATTATCAAAGAAAATTTAGATAATTTTTAAAATCACATAGGAGCCATTATTAAGGTTTACATGAGGTTTAACTTGGATATTACCTATACAGGTCTATAGAAAAGGGTAAGGTCTTTAATGTATTTAAGATATTTCTCTCCTGATGAAAGGGCCTCAAAGAAGACAAATAACTCTCCAATTGAATTCAATACTCACTAATTAAGTTTAAATACCATGGTATCAATTAGAAATCATGATCAAGAGAGTTTCAATATTTAAAATGACATTTTTAGGTTCCCATTAGGAGAATAGGATCTGGAGGAACTAATGGTTGTTAGAAAGTGTTACATCCTGATTTCACCCTAAGTTTTATAACCTTTGAATTCGTGGATTAAGTGGTTATTATTTGATTATTATTTATTTGATTTGATATTTATGACATATATTAGTTATTGGATAGTGACATGATGATTATTTTACATGATGTGATAGCTATACTTTCTTATTTATGTACATTATGGATGAATATTTGTTAGTTATACATAGTTAGTTTGATATATATGATGACACAGACTAAATACCTACTTGTCATGAGGTGGATTAAAAATTGATTATACCATTAGATATTAATATAGGGAGAGCAAAATCAGAGAGGATGGCATAGATGAGATGATTGGTAGATGATAAAGAAATTGATAGTAACCCAACACACACACCATAATAGAATATATTGTTAACTCTTTTGTTTGATTTGGATAGTTTGTATGTTTTGTATGATTATATAATTTTGTTATGTTCATGTTTTGGTTGATGGTTATGATGACCATAATTTTTTGATTTCATGTATGTTGGTAGTGCATAGATATTATCAAATAATGTTGTCTTATAATAAAAATCAGATCATTATAGAGATAATTACTAGTTTCACTTAAATAAAGGAAATTTAAATGTAATAAAAATGGTAACTTTAGAGCCAGTCCAATGGATTTCTTGAGAATTTAAGGTCTAAAATTAGACTTAAGTGAACTTAACTTAGTAATTAGTTTGACCTTGAAAACAATGATTAAATCATGTAGTATATAATAAATAAATAAAACACAAGTTATAAAGAAAGAGAAAATTATGCATGAAAGAATACAATAAATATAATATAAAAGGCATCAAAGTATGCATTATAGAAAAAGAAAAATAAATCAAGTAATATGAGTAAAGTAAATTTTAAGGAAATTAAATAAGTGGATTTGATTTTAGGAATAATCATACATGATTTTGAATTAAATTAAAACTCTATTAAAGAATGGGAAATTTTCATAAATAATGAAATGGGGTGGTGACTTATGAAAATAAAGTCAAACTCAAGGAGATTTAGAAAAAGAAGGGGTGTAGAGAAGTAGAAACATAGGAGAAAAATTATTATAATAGGAATAAAATTATAAAGATAAGGCATGATGAAGAAAGGATAGGAGGACAATGATAGAATGGAGAATAAGACATTGAGAGGGGAATAAAATACAATGATTGAGAATAGATTACGGTGAGGCAGGCAAGTCTACCTAATAAGTGTTCAAGAAAAATTAGTATGTATGCATAGACTTTTACATATGCCTAATGTATTTAAAATTGATAGTTATATTCTAGATTTGTCTTATGTTTGATCAATGAGTTATAAATATATATATCATCTATGGTAAAATCTTACAATGCTATTAGCAAAATGTAAGATGAATTATACTAAAAATTCTAAGATGTATTTTGAAAAAATATAAATAGAATAAACTATTGAAAGAAAATAATTTTATTCATAACATAAAAATAGGATAATATTGGCTTAATATTATACATTTAGTTATTTAATACACTAATAGAGCACAATAATAGCACAATTATATAGATTTATTAGAATATGTGGTTTGAGATGAGTTGTACTGCCAGCCTGAGTTACACTGTGATCTTGAGTTGAATTTTAAATAATGAGCATGATTATAGTGGGATCCTTATCAAGATATAATATGATTAGAATACAAAAATGGTTTGAGAATCTTGATACTTCAAATTCAAACTCACTTTTTTGTATTTCCCCCTTGATCTGAAATCAATGTTAGAATGCTTTGTATACTCAGTTTAAAAATAAATAGTAATTGTTCGAAGGAAAATATGTTTCCTCTTTAATTAAGGATAAAATGTTTTCAAATTCTCAATTTCATAAAAATTAAATTACTTAGGTCAACTAAAATATACTTCATATGCTGACTACTACAAATAAAAGTATGTACAACACTTTGTATATTCATCTCAAACAAAATTGTATCAACATAGAACCTATTCCATAATGTGTTGCATTTATGATTTTCCCTATAATTTATTATATTTTGATGAATTCATCATCATGAGAAGAAACTATTCTTAAAAAAATTGTTAATTTTATGTTTTCATGGATGGGTCCCTCAATTTTGGTTTAAAATTTATGGGAGGGGAAGTTTAGGATCATTTGAATGCGACATGGGTAATCATTTCAAGTGGATATTTTAATTATTGGAATATTTTATATATATAAATATATAATTATAGATGGCTATGGTCAAATTTTATTTTTCCTTAGATTTTCATAATGTAGTTCGAATTCGAGTTCTTAATTAAATCCATCCTTCCACACATGTTATTTAATATTACAAGTTAATTGTGTAAAACACATGTCGGTATATCTATATGGCTTTGTATGAGTCTTCTTTTGTAAATGGAAATCAATATTGATTGTAATAGGATAATAAAGAGTTAATTTCTAGGGAATGAGACATGAAAATTCAAACTGACCTTAAACATTTAATATAGTATACATAGATGGGATTTTTTTAATTTATAACTAGTAAATAAATTTCCTATATCACATTAGAGATAAAATATAGTTAGATAGAGAAACCCTATAGAAAATCCAAGAATATTTTTGCCAACAATAGTTGTACATAATTTATCACAAGTAGTTGAACTTTACCTATATGTATTGGTTATAGGGATGTTTGGCCTATTGATTAAGGCATATATATATATATATATATATATATATATATATATATATATATATATATATATATATATATATATATATATATATATATATATATATATATATAAAACTAGGGTTTCAATGAATTCTTGTGATGTCTAATTAATTATGAAATTGATAGAAATATATGATCTAAATCTATGCTAGGGATTTGCTTAGAACACTAGTAGAGACCTAGTAGTATATCTATAGCATAGTAGTGTTATGCAAACATGTCAACAGGGTCAAATTTTGGAGCGTCGTGTAAAGAGGAAAACTTGTGTACAATATATATTATGAGAGTATTAATATGTGCAAGTGATTATAATTTTATGAAATAAAATAATGTTTTTGGATGAATAATTTTAGGTTATGTTCTTGTCATTACATGTATGGAGTGTAAACCTAGGGTATACTCAGGTGGTATAACATGTACTTGCTTGATTATTATTTATGATTATGGGTCATTTGACTCTTAGAATCATAAGTTTGGTTATGTGTAAAAATGTTATTTTGAAATATGATAGTATGGGATGTCATATAGTACTATAGTATTAATGTATGTTAT
Source organism: Torreya grandis (assembly GCA_037957365.1). Lineage (NCBI taxonomy): Eukaryota > Viridiplantae > Streptophyta > Pinopsida > Cupressales > Taxaceae > Torreya > Torreya grandis. Next base: position 31,122 of record JARHVA010001450.1, read on the forward strand.
ACCAAGATGGTACATACTACATTTGTTATGCCTAGACTCACATCTGCATAAATGTATGTGTGTTGGTTATTACTTGATCAATATGTTTGGTGACAGTTAGGAGGACATCATGTATGCATGCATACAACCTTGAGAGTGTAACGAAATTATACGTTATACTTTTATATTTTTGTGAAAACTATGACTTGCATTGTTATATCTAGTTGCTTGAATAAAAGCTTATGGCTCCATGTATTTAAGACTACTTTGTATGATTGATAGTATAAAAGTAGTTATGTATTAAAACACTAGAATATGATAATATGGGTTATCATAGGGTGTATTTTATATGGAAGTTATTATGGTAATTGGAATCTTCAACTAAATGTGTATTTTATTTAGGTGTTATAAACTATATTCATCATTTCTAGTATGAGTTAGATAATAATGTAAGATTTATTTGTATGTTTGATAAAAAAAATGCATACTTTGATTACTCTTATGTTTATCATGTGTTGTGATATTATTGATAGTAGGATGTAAATTATATGAATCTTATGGCTTAATTGTGTTTGACAAATATCACTTTGTTGATATTGAGTAAGGAGTGAGATGGAATTCAATGGCTTACTAACATCACAATGTCAGATGAGGGTAATATGATCAAGTTGTGTGTATGAATTTGATTGATGTATTGATCACTATACTAATGTTTAGGGAGAAATTATCATTTCATGAGTATAATAGAATAGATTTTTTATGATGCACTACATGTTTAGCTTTATAAATCATATAACACATGGGTACTTACTTATTACTCTAGATTCCTAAGCCATCGTTATCTACTCATCCATGAAGGGAGAGTCATTCCCTAATGAGATTAGTGTGGGGGATCATTGGTTTGTGGTTGGTTTGGAAAAGTGATCGAATGATTCTCTCCTTCCCCACAATAGTATTACCTTTGTGGTGAAACTTGAGATTTCCACATATACTGGAAAGGCTTAGGAACTCATGCTCTAAAGAGCCTTGTATACTATTTTTGTATAGTGTATTATATTGTATTCACTATTGGAAACATTTCATGTATAAATGTAATTACATGTTTATTGTGGAATTATATATGTGGTTTTGTATCATACCAATAATGGATGGATATTTGTATTTACTTTTATGATTGTATTATGACGAATTTTCATTTATTATTAGTGACCAGTGACTGTTACATGTCACACTATTAATAATAGTTATCTCTCTTGGAGTATATTTTGTATTAATTTCTTAGATTCTCATGGTGTAATCTATTTATAGTTTATGTGTTTATAGAAAAATTGTGTTTTATAGTTAGAACCCATCTTGGTTGTTAAATGTGGTTTAGAGTTGTGGCTTGAACTCTAGGACCTAATGAGTCCATTAGCATTTTTGTATCTTTCTATTTATAAAAAAAGAGAATTGTGAATGTATGTGTAGTAGAATTTGTATCCCTTTAAGCCTTTTAAAGGGTTGGTTTATTGAGTGTCTAATTGGTGATGGTTATATAAGGTGATTGGGTAGGTAAGTGCATAGCATAGTTTTTGAGTTGTGAATAAGAGTTCCCTACTATATTTTTGATATTTTAGATCAAACACCTTGAGAATGATTATGTCTTTCTTGGTAATTGAAAAACCTTCACCATTTATGTTTTGTGTTGTAAGTGTTTTCAAAAACACGAAGTGCTTCCCACTTAGGTATTTATGCATTAGTTTTGTGTCTTATATACAAAAATCCTAGGAGTGAACATTTTTATAAGACCATTTCTAGTTTGGTACCACCTAGTGTGGCAGGAATTTTCTTGTAGTTGAGTGTAGATGTATTGGTTGATAGTTCATTTATGTTAGGAGTTTTTTCATATGTATTTTCCTTCTAGTTATGGAAGTAATTTATGATACTACACTTAAAATTTAGTAAGTGAATAGTGATTTGGCAACTTGGGTTGTGATGTTTCCTTTCACCAAGTGAAGGTATGTAGGATTTTTTATTTTAAGATGATAGTTCATTAATTTTTACTTGTGACTTCTTAGAGTCACTATTTTGTCTAGCTTGTGAACTTTACCACGAGGAGTGGCTAACCTTGAATTTATATTAATATTTTTCTCTTTTTTAAGCATGTTGTTTTGGAAGAATTATTTATGTACCTTTCATTGGGAGCAAGTGGGGTATGAGATGTGCAGAACATCTTGGTAGTCTAAAAGAGTTGATATAAAAAATTTATTTGTTGAGTAATAGCCAATCAATCAAGGAGATATTATCTCACTTGTTCCTTTATAATGTTATAAGGGTGGTATAATCCTTAAAATTTTTATGTTATGTTAATTCTAACATTATTTATTATTAATTATGGATATAAAACTATAGGTTAAGATTTGAAATATGATACTAGTTATGTTTGGCTAGTGGTTGTAGACATCCAATTCCTAGCCCCATTATGTTTAAATTATCAATCTTATTCAAAATTAACTCAAATGCATAATTTGAGCCAAAATAACCTAAATGCAGTAAATGGTTTGAGCTTGTCATATACAAGTGATGATTCAGGCTAATGTATCCCTAAATAGGGAAATGCATTTTATTTGATTATTAACTTTATCAAATCATTTTGCGTCAAAATGATGAAAATGAAAGTTGATGCTCTAAACCACTGAATTCTTCTAATTCAGAAGTACATGACACATGCATGTGTTATTTTGTGTTGACAAGATCTTAAATGGGATATTGGTCTATACACAACTGCCACCTTCTTCTAATTATCCTTCAGTCAAATTATGACCCAATAATATGACATTTTGACCAGTTTGATTAAAGTCTATAACTAATTTCCAAATAATTACATAAAATTTGATTAATATCACTTAGTTAAATTAATTTGAACTAAGAGCTTAAGTGGAAAATATGGGGAAATTATTGAATATTTCTTAATTGGAAATTGATTCTTAATATCTACATCATCATGTGACATCATTTGTGGGGTGGCATCCATAAGCTATAAATGTACAAATATGAGGTTTAAGGCCTCCTATGCCTATTTAATGCCCCTTCATTATAATTATTTATGTGGATATTTATGGATATTACCTCCAAAATTGAATTAATCCATGGCCACACATCTTGTTCTCAAGATGGATTGTCATGGTTGATTTTGATCAAATTCAAAAATCTATAAATAGGAGGGCCAAGACATAGAGCAAAGAATTCATGAGCCTATTTTCATTAGTGTACTTGTGATGATGGAAGAGAAAAGAATTCATCATTGCTAAAGACTTAAGCACCACATCAAGGGGAAACTAACATTTTGATCTGCATTTGGATGGTGGTATGTTCTTGGGAAGGTATAAGGTATGTGCTTTATTTCAATAGATCTTAACTATCATTTGAAAAATCCCATTGAAGGTGTTGGTTTAGTTAGTTATGTTCTTATGAATTTTATTGAGTTTTATTGATTAATTTTGATCTAAGTTACTTTAAATTCCATATCTACATCTTAGCATGCTTGATGGGACCACGCACCTAATTAAAGCAAGGAGACTAATTTGAAAATATTAGATTTCATAAATAGTCTTTCAAAATTCACAAAAATCAACTTTTGTTATTATTTTTCTCACTTGTATTTTTGTTGACATATAGTTTATATAGTGACTGATATCATTTCTATATAAATGAAATCGGTCATATCTAACCAGCATCAGTTCTTGTGCTAGGTAGAAGACAATATAAAAATTAGGTTTTTTAGCTTTCATGAAAGATTGTAAGTTATTATTTTGGATTTTAAGTCTTTGTCTGAACATTTGTCTAAAAAATTTCTAGAGATTTTATACTAAATTAGTCTAATAATTTTTTTTGATAAATCATTTTTTTCCTAAGGGTTCATAGGTAACCAACATAAATTTTATTTCAACCAACATTAGCTCTTTTATAATCATTATCAGTCTTGTTATAACTGACATCAATTACTATTGACTGGCAGCAGTCTTTGTGTGAAAAAAATGGAGAACTCAAGAGAAACTTTTCAAATATTATTTGTTTCATTGATAATTATGCTTCAAAGTAGAGAGAAACCCTCTAAAATTTTTAAGTCACATTCTTAGAAAAGTACCAAATTTAATCTTGATTAAGTATTGAACTTCCCCTTTGGTATTTAAAAGGAATCTAAATGATTTTATGCTATTTATTTTTTGAAAGTTTTATAAGTTTGAAAATAAGTACAAGGGGTTAAAAGATTCACAAAAATATACATTTGGTGCATAAAATAAACATTCACTTAAATTTCAAATTCTTTGGAATGCTTTGTTTATTCTAGATCATTTTATACTTGTTTATTTATTTTTTTGCAAATGAAGGATGCATGTACACTCTCCCTCCCCCCCCCCATCCCCTTTAGGGAACTTGGGTGACCAAAAGCTCTCTTTCCTTATAAATTGTGCCTTGTCTAAGGTGCGAAAAGAATATTTTTTATTGTCTCCCCAAAACCCATATGGTTTGTGTGATCTAAACACAACCTTTAAAGTATTTTCACTTAGTAATTTATTTTATGAAATTTATCTTATAAATGAGAGTTCATAGCCTCCTCACAAGTTATTTAGGGAAGCTTTGACTTGAGGTTTCATCTCCTATAATTTTTCAACCCTAATCCATGGTGGGGTATATAAATTATGGAACATATACTTTGATTGCCATGGGGTTATAAGATAACCTCTCCAATCATAATGAAGACTTGATTTAAGTCTGGGTAACCAGGTTATTCCAATAAGAAGTGCATGGATGGAATTGCTATCCAAATGAATAAAACCTTTCATATTAAGTTAATTTTTATGAAATACATTAATGTGAGGCATCTCTAGTGTTAATCACACTTAGAACCATATAGATAGTCAAAATTTTAAGTTTTAGAACAAACCCACTGACCATGGACATATTGTTGATGCAAGGTGAGTAGCCCAAAGTTTCATGTCATCTTAAAATATCTTGGGAGAAAAGGGGTTTAAAAACCCTAAAAATTCAACAATTTTTATTTTTGGATTAACACTTGAAATCCTCCTAAGATTACGTATATAGATAGAATTTAGTGATACAAAGCAACCTTGTCAATTTAGGGATTTATACATTATACCTAGTTGTATTTGTCTTTTCCTTTACGTATTTGGTCTTGATTGGAGTCTAAAACTTGTTTTTAAACTAAAATACATTAACCAAACACATTTTTTGTGCACCATTTTATTTTGAACAAGGAGGAATTATGCTGACCAAATCAAAATCATCCTTCGCCTTATTCAAAATCCTCATTTGAAACATTATGTTTTTATTAGCTAAAATAATTTTATTATGTTGTCCATTTGAGTCTAGAATATTTTACAAAATATACAAGTCCTTCAATTTTTAATTCAAATTTATAATCTCACCTTTTTAAGTTCTATGCCAACGTGTTATTTGGTTTAGCATTTGCACTTGGTTTGAGTTAACTTGGGTATGATTTCCCATTTGGGTTGAATGTCATTTTATAGAATCATCATAAGTTGATCATTGTGAGTTATCTATCTTGTCAATTATGCTTTAATTTCTAGAACACATTTTATTCTACCTTCTTATTACCATGTGGTAGTGTTGTTTTACTCATTTAATTTTAGTTTTATACTTAGGAATTATTGTGTTTTCACATCTTGAGTTTATTAATTCACATTGTTACTTTCCTCATGATAAAAAATATATTATAATTTTATAGTAGTAACTCATTTAATTTGAAATAGATTTTATGGTATTGACATATCTTTTAAACCTATGTTCATTGTACTGGTTTACACTATAGGTTTTAGAGTTATCATACCCTCTTCCAATTTGAAATTTTCAACATACCAAATTTTATTAGTTTCATGAACATTTATTGTAATTATGTGTACTACACCACCACATCTTTATTATAGTCTCTTTTTTCCTTGTCACTTGTTTGGAGAAAATAAAAAACACAACTTTTTAATGATTGCAAAACATTTTCCAAATCTTAACAAATATAGAGAACATCTTCTAGACATGATTCAAAGGTATACTCATAGAAAGGTGTATTATGTCCCTAGATATGAATAATATAAATTTTATGATGGATAAGACAATTCCATGGTATTTTAAGACATTCCCATAACTTTAAGATCTACAGAAGATTACTTTGAACATCAACCCCTAGAGAACAAAGATAAATCACTCCTAAAGTTGATTAAATATGATGTTAGATTTCCATTAGACTTTCATATGTAACAATCACATACCTTGGTTAGGGTATAAGAACAATAGAGAGAACAATCCTTTGTGCATATCTCTGAAACAAACATTGTGTCTTCTATCAAAAGAAAGGAAGTACTTATAGAGTCAACACATAATGGTCAAGATATGGTCACCAAGATCAAGAAAATAAGTCCATGATATTTATACCAACTTATTATGCATTTGAAACACTCTTTGGTTTCCACTTCAATACATAACAATACTTCTAAGGAACAAGTGAATGTAGTTGAACAAATGTAACACAATCTAGTTGAGAACATAGCTACAATAGATCTTGGTGTCTTAATTAAATAAACCAAGTCATAAGAGGTTCTATAACATGATTTTCTAGATATGGAGCATATATTTTTAAAATCATATAAAACCTCTTGTTCCTTCATATAATCAAGGACCAAATCATCTAATACATATTGAAGAGGTTGTTCAAAATAAGTTGGTTAGTTCATCTCAACCAACATGTACTTTAGTAGATAGACCATGGACTCCCCAAAATTAATAAAGTACTTATAATTCAATGTGGTTGACTTCAAGGAATGTTTATCAATATAATAGTCAAAAGCTTACTTAATTGACTCAAGAAATGAATCAAAATAAGGTTGTAGATCATAAGGTGTGTATCCTTAAAGAATCCATGCAACAAGGGCACACAATGCCCCAATATAATTATATTTCACCCATGAATGCAAGTGTAATTTAATGAAGTATATTGTGTCATGATTGAAGATAGGAAATAATATCAAGAAGTACAAATTTAATGAGATATGTCCATATCCATTTGATTTGAGTATTCTCTAAGTCCCATTTCTACCTCATTTTTAGTCATACAAATTTGACAAATACAAATGGAAGGGTGACCCTCATGAACACATTAAAAAAATTTTGTGTGTTTTACTAAGATGTAGCTTATACTAGTATTTTCTTGCTTCAATTTTTTATATGAAGTTTAGTGGGACAAGCTTTAGACTAGTTTCTTATGTTACTAAAGGGATTTGTTATAGATTGGAATGATCTATTTGAAAAAAAAATTCAACCACTTCTCATAAAATGTTGAACATGAACTAACTATATTTAACTTGTGAAAAGCTAATAATGAGATGGATAAATATTCATAACATATATATAATGGTGGAGAGCATTGGCTATATTATTTCAACATAATTTTACAAACAAATAGTTGGCTGACATTTTTACACAAAAATTACACCCTGAGGTGGTGTATAATCTATAGTTTACTTGAACAAACACATTGGATGAAATTATAGACAAAAGGTGCTTATCACTAAAATTCTTGTCAAGATTCATTCACAAGGTCAAACATCAAGTTAGACCCAATCTCCTAGTGAAACTATTGCAATAGAGAAACCTAAGGGTTTTAATAACAATAAGAACATGGTCAAAAATGGAGTAATTGAATCAAGACACATATAAATGGTTTAGACTTTGTCAGCTCTAAATGTGCAATTATCTCCACCTAATCCACTAAACATTTTGTAAAGAATTCCTCCATGAAGCATATTCAATAACAACTTTAGAGTCTTCATAAAACTAGGTAATCCTATTAAGGTAGTAGTCCAAAATCTCATAGCATATAATTTTATTGTATGGAATATACCAATGTAATTTCCTAAAGGTAAACTAAAACCTGATTGGTATGAAGAAAACAAATTTTACAACTTTCATCATGTTGTTGGTCAGGGTGCTTATCATTGTGTTCAATTGTGACACCTCATTAAATATTTGATCTAAATTGTTGAAGTTGAGATAAAACTTTCTCCATAGGATACTAATTAGGATATGTGAATCTACAAATATTCATTTCCTTGACATAGTTTACAACTACCAAGAACTAATTAGAACCAAGGACAAATTCAATGGCAAACATAGATCCTAGGTTTAGAATCATAATCAACATGATCATAATTAGTGTCACAATACCCATGTTAATAACTTGGGTTACAATAATGTGACTTATTATTATATTAATACCATTTTTTACATCTCTATAAACCACATTGCAACTATTACTATAAAATCCCATGAGCCATCTCATGCTTCTCAAATTACTGGACCCATTATTATAGGGTCAACACTATCTCCCTCAAGTAATGCCATCTCAAGTTCATAAAATTCTATTGTACCTCCATTTCCATGGGTTATCATTTCTATACCCCATATTTCCTCTAATTATAATGGCTCTTCATTAACACAAAATTTCTCAAATGCAAATAAACACATGTGAGTCACCTTCCAAGGCCCTTTACCTTTGTCTCCTAATTATAAATATTCATTTCCACCTATAGATTGCATAATTGTAACTAAACACTCATGAGCTACTATTGAAGACCCTTTTCCCTCTTCTACCACTAAACCAAACATTAACATTATACCTTTAGATGCAAAGTCAAATAATGTACTAGTTAAGGCTAAACTATCTCATCTTACTATTAAAAAGTGTTATAGTATATAACTAAGTAAAACCCCTATGAAATTCTATTTTAGATCTTTTACATGTGTCTAAAATCCATAAAACTATTTTTAATAACATTTTTCAATAATCCACTATTCCCTAATAAATTAATCCTAAATGGTTTCAAACACTTATAGGTAATTTATCTTCATTTTGATAGGTTACCTTTGATCAAAAAGACATGTCCACTCTCAGTCCTAGCCATAATAATCTCTTGTATATTGAGGTCATCATTGAAAACCATGAAATCAAGTGAGTTTTTATATATAATGGCTCATGGTTGAACATAGTGTCCCTTAAACTGGTATATATATTAGGTTACACTATGAAGGACATTCAGCCAAAGATGATCACCATAAAGGCAAAGGATAATGTTGAGAAGGACTATTTTGGTATTATGTGTTTGAATCATTGTTAGGTTTATTTACCATCACACTTTATTACATATGGATATTGAATTTACTTCTAACATAATTCTTGGTCATCATTGGATCCATGAAGTATAAGTCATTCCATCCACCTTGCATTATTGCCTTAAATTTCCCCAAAATGGGATCAAGGTCACCATTCTTGTCAATCTACAACCTTATCAATATTACAAACATCTAGAGGTTGAGTTTTACAATTACAACTACTATCTTAGTTTTGAATTAATTATAAATAATATACATTAAATAGTTACACATCTACCAAAATCTAATTATATTAACCTTAGTGACCTTTCTTCCACTTTAGTTGATACATTCCCTGTAACTCTTGTAAAATAGGTTGTTATTAAAAACATGGGCATTTTCACGTACCATCTTAAGGATGTTTTCCATATTACTAAGTTTTTTAAGTCTCCTAAATCACTTGGTAAATGTAAACCTTATAAAATCCCTAATAGACCCAACATGATTTGTCAGTAGAAGAAAGAAACATAGAAACCAAAAATGGTATTTATACTTTCCACTTCACCAAAATATGATCGAGAGGCTTTCACTGAAGGAAACTAGTTATATTCTGATGGCATTTCTAATTGTTTTTAAAATCCAAAATATCCCATCCCTAATCAGATCATGGATAACTTTGATTATATAAAAAGAGGCCTTGGCCCATGAGGATAAGGACTCCTAAAATATTTTTTTATCTGGTAAACCTAATTTGAATCATGGTCTTGGATTTATACTACCTAGGGGTGACCTCATAAATTTTGATAGTAATTATTCTAAATCAACTATTGATGAGACTCCTGGTAGTGATGTAGCATCTCATTATAGGCTTTTCAATGAGCTTTCTAACATGGAATTATTTGATTAAAATTCCATTATGACCTCAACACCCCATTATTCCCTATGCCTTACCATCTTAGATTCATTTATTTGGACCTACAAAATTTGGTCATGCACCTTAATGAGATTCTATAATGATAAGTCAATTTTAGAGTATATGGGCCTCAAAGATTGATTGTCCATTGGTGATCATAATCAAGGATTTGATTTTTATTTAGATCCTTCTACCTACTTTAAAAAGAAGGTAAACTTTTTTGGTCATGAAATAGATAAAACATCTATATATTTAAGTGAAAACCTATTTGAGGCACTCCTTGGTTAGGTAAATAGTAAAGAAAAAGATAATCCCTTGAGTGAAACACATTTTAGGTTCACTTTAATGAGAAAGTTTTCTCATCCCTAAGGGATGCACAAGGTTCATCAAGTCTTATCTCTATAACCAACACCAACATCACATCAAAATAATAAGAAGTCTTTGAACATCTCACTCTTTAATTTCTTGAGATATTTTCTAGTTGACCACTACCTAAATTGGAGAACTCAAATGCATCACATTATCTATATATTTGGGAGAAATAATAGAAAATGGTAGCATAAGAAGAAGATCATAATCACACCTTGCCTATTACTCTTGAAGATGGTTCCAAACTCCTTGTAGAAAACATTATTGAAGTGAAATTGGAAACATATGATGATACCAAAATTATTTACCTTATATTTTCTCTCATGAATGAGGAGAAAAAACACATTATATCCATTTTGAAGTATTTTATTTCTATTTTGGGTATACTCCAACATGTTAGGCTTAGACCCTCACTTATTTGTGCATTGACTTGTTGTTCATCTAGATGCCAAGCCAATAAAATAAAAATTGAGGAAGATGCATCCACATTTTTATATTTTGGTAAAATATAAAATGGATAAATTATTAGGACTAGACTTCATTAGACCACTAGACTATTCTGAATAGATATACAACATAATTCTAGTTATTAAAAAGCCACAGGGTATATGTCTTTGTACTTATATTGAAGACATCAATAAGACATTCCCCAAATATGATTTTCCTCTACCCAACATTAAAATTATTATTTATTATACTATTGGGTATGATAATTTTTACCTCATGGATGGATTTTTTAGTTATAATTAAATCAAGATAGATTAAGAAGACTAGCACAAGACTGCATTCATAACCCTGAGGAAACATTATATTATCAAGTCATGCCATTTAGATTGAATAATGTTGGAACCACTTATCAACATTTTATGACTATCATATTCTATGACATGATGCATGATATTATTGAATACTATGTTGATGGCATCCTAGTAAAATAAAGAACATGTGTTGGACATCTTGACATTGTTTAGAGAATCTTTGAGATACTTTGTGAATATAAAGTCTATTTGAATCAAAAAAAGTGTGTCTTTGGAATAAATTAAAGAGAATTTATAGTGTTTATTATGTAATATATAGGTATTGAAATTAACCCTACTTAGGTCAAGTCAATTGTTGAAGTGCCTCCACCTTCAAAGATTCAGTCTATTCGTAGGTTAATTTCTCAACTAGTAGATACATGCCACCCATTTACGCATATATTAAATAAAAATTTCATGTTATAATGGTATCAATAGTGTAAATTAAAATTATTTAATCTCATAACATATTTGGTTGATTTGTTATTCTTGAGACTGCCAACACCTAAACAACCATTGCTTCTTTACATTTTAGTGACCAAACATGCATTGGGGGAAATTTTAGCCCAACATGATGATAAATACAAAGATAATATATTTTATTATTTAATCATAAAAATGGTTTATTATAAACACAATTATATGACTAATTATAAGGAATGCATATTTATGGTATTCACTTCCCAAATTTTTTGACATTACATGCTAAACAATAAAACCATTGCTATTTCTAGGGTGGATCATCTGAAACTTTTATTACCCAAATCTAACCTCATAGAACACATGGAAAAAAGGGTCATTATATTAATAAAATTTGATTTTTAGTATCAAAATCAAGAATCTATCAAAGGGTAGGTTATCACTGATCAACTTTTAAGGGCCCTTATTATGGACACTAGACCACTCAGATTTGACTTTTTAGATGATTTTATTATGACAAAAAAAGAAGTGTACCATGAGCTTGCATAATGAAAATTATATTTTTATGGTTCCTTCACTTATTTAGGATCTAGAGATATCATTTTCTTTATTAAACCTCAAGGGGATTTCATTCTCAAAGTGTTTCACATCAGTTTTCATTTTACCAACAATATGGCTAAGTATGAGGCACTTATTTCAGGACTGTGTCTTGAAGTATAGTGGGATATCCATTAATTAATGGCCCATGGTGATTCTCAATTGATTATTAATCAAACCATAAATTAATGTCAGATTAGATATGACAAGATTATACCCTACAAGCTCATTGTGGATAATATCAAAACTCATTTTTAATCTTTGTAGTTTAAACAAGTACCAAGTAACGACAATAGATCTAATGATGCAATGACAAAATTTAGTTCCATGATACATATTTAGTGCTAAAGAGTGTATTTTTCATTTAAAACCTTCTAAAGCTTGTTCATTTCTTTCTATATTCAAAAAGGGTGTGCATCATTTCTTGTCCCAATCCCCCACTTGAACTACCTTGGTTTCAATATTTTTATAATTATTTTCATGATCACAATTTTCCACCTGACTTATCCAATAATAGTCAAAAACTTTTCCTTAACCATAAAGCCCATTATACCCTCCTTGGAAACATGATTTATAATAAATGATATGATGGAACATTGATTTGTTATTTATATTTGGTAGAATCCAAGTTAGTGCTTAAGGAGGTTCATGAAAGAATGTGTGGGACCCATACCAATGGTGTAGTATTAGCTAAAAAGCTCCTAAAAAGAGGTTACTATTGGCCCAAAATTGATATATATGAATAAAATTATGTAAGGAAGTATTTTACTTATCAATAACATGTAAATTTCATACATGAACCTGCCTCACCACTACATCCAGGTTGGAAATATGATTGTTATTTGATGTCAAAAGGGAAATTGTTGGAATTATGGATGTCATAGATGTTATAAGATTAGATAGGTTTGATGGAGAGAATAGCATGTCTTAAAATTAAATGGTATAAGTTACAATATTATCATATAATGTTGTCATGCTTTTACAGATACCTTTTTTGGAAATTTAAAGAGAAATTGATAGAAGATGCATAATGATTTTTTCAAGTGCATCTCATATGTATGGTCCACAAGTTTAGATGAAGATAATTGAGCCCATAAAAGACTTATTTTAGATATCAAACATTACTAGGATTTTTTAGCAAAATCCTAAGGTTTTTAGTCATGGCATTCACATAAATTTTTTATTTTCATGTTTACTAGATAAAGGCAGGAACCAGTCACTTAAGTTATAACTTAAGCCTTCCTCATTGTTTTGAAATCAACCCCTTCAACCTAAAAATTATCAACTTTAAGAAATTATCAAAGACTTTAATATTTCCTAAGTCCTCAACTTAAGAATTATGTAATCTTGATCAACAAAAATTACTAAATTATATGATAAAGATCCAGTTGTGCACACCAAATTCAATATGTCAAAGGTACCCTAGAGTGAATGCACTAGATCCAAGTGTCACAAGTGAAAAAACTAACAATGTGTAGAAGGAACTTGTGAGTGCCAAGTGTCACAAGCATGATGACTGACAGTAAAGTACTTATAAGGAATGTTCTAGTGCCAAGTGTCATAAGCGTAGTGAATGATAATGTAAAAAAGGCACATGAGAGTGCCAAGTGTCATAAGCATAGTGAATAAAAATGTACAAAAGGCACATGAGAGTTCCAAGTGTCACAAGTGAAAACATAGATAGTAATGTGTAGAAGGCATATGAGCGTACCAAGTGTCACATTTATGAAAGCTTGTTAGACAAATAACTAATGAGTATATTAATCTATTAGAGGATCTAATAGTAAGTGTGTGATCATGTAATGAAGATAAATAGAGCACAAAAAGTCAAAAAGTTCAAATTTTCTTATGTTTAATGATAGACAAAGGTAAAATCCATGATTCTTTTGAAGATCTAACAAAATATAGGAGCTCAAATCAAAATATCAACACATGTATTGTGAATTTGAAGAACTAAAGTTTGGAAGCTCATAGAGATCTAATACAGTGCATGAGCCTATCAGAGTTTGATCTACTGGTTGCACTTTAAAGTTAGAAAATTTGATTGAAGATCATTAGATCATGACATGAAACTTAAGATCAATGGTCATTATTTAAAGATATGTTCATCTCAATGGTCAAGTATAGAACATATAGGAAAGATTCATCATAAAAAGTAGAGAATGATATAGATCATTGTGATCAATCTAAATTGTGTAATATGGCATGTGCATCAAAACTAGAGCCTTACATATGCTAAATATAGTAAAATATAAGGAATTATGGTGGTGTTACATGATTTCAAGAAGTGGGAAAATTGAAATAATGTGACATGTTAACAACCAAGTGTGAACATAGACCTATATGAGACCTAAATCTAATGCATATATACATCATCTAGAAAATACACTAAGTGTTGAAGAATAGTTGAATATATAGATTTATATTGAGTGGGAGAGAAAAAGAGAGGAATAGAGATGAAGATCAAAGCATAAGTAGTTATAAAATAGGTCTATAACATTGAATTGGATTCATTAATGAATCAATTTTGTAATCTAGAGTTATAACTCCATAATAGATGTGATTGGTAGGTTCCATCAAAAGAGATGAGTTGGTGCTCATTTAGGGAGTTAGTGCTTCCTTAGAGCAGGTGATATTAAATTAGGGGATTAGTGTCTCCTTAGGGTTAGTTCCCTTAAACATTATAACCAGTGAGGTTCTTGACTAAGAGGCTAGATTAGAACAATAGATTATACTGGTTATTCTCATGGTGTTTTTTACTATATTGGGTTTTCCATGCACATCTAGTGTTATGCATATGTGTGTCTGTGATCTTTGTAAATCCTTTATAAATTTCAATTAAAATGATTAAAGGACCAATTTTAATCAATCTACTGATTCACCCCCCCCTCTCAGTAGATAGTTGTGTTCAAAAAATTGGTATCAGAGCCCTAGTTCCTTAGTAGAAGATTAATCAAGTTAGGTAGATATTGGATAGTGAACAATAATGGATAGTCAAGAAGGCTCTTCCTAAAATAAAGCACCTCTCTTTGATGGATAAAACTATGCATTTTGGATCACTATAATAGAGTCATATTTATCTTCATTAGGGTTTGATGTGTTGATGCCTATTGTAAATGGATATATATCATCTACTACAACTCCTAATGATTAGGCTATAAAGAAGGGATATGATAGAAATGGAAAGGTAAACAATGTTATCCTTTGTGGATTGTATAACTTAGAGTTTGTGAAAGTAATCCATTATCAAAAACCATAAGATATATAGCATAAGTTGAAGAAAATATATGAAGGTGATGATAAGGTAAAACAAGCTAAGATACAAACATATAAAGTCAAGTTTGAAAGTCTTAAAATGAATTAAGAAGAGAAAATTATAGATTACCTCCTTCAAGTAGATTAAATAGTCAATTCAATTAGAGGCCTTGGAGAAGAGATGAAATATTTAGTCAATGTCAAAAAGGTCCTAAGATCTCTACAATCAAGGTATGACTCTAAAATCTCTACAATAGAGGAAACAAGAGATTTAGATAAGCTCACTCTAGATGAGTTTCATGGAACATTAAAATCCTATGAGATGACAATGGGAGAATCATAAAATTTCAAGAAAGAAGTTGAATTCAAAAAATCCAAACAAGTAAAATTAAAAGCACCTACATCTAGATCTAAAGAGATTGATGAATAAGAAACCAACTTTTCTAGAAAATTAAGAAAAGGATTTGGAAAGTACAAAGGTAAGTTACCCATTAAATGATTTAACTATGGTAAGGTAAGACATTTTGTTGCTAAATGTCCTTATAACAAAAAACATAATTTTGAGTAAGAGGAGGATAGTAAAAAGATGAAACCCCACTAATCCAATAATAAGAACTTCCTCAAAAATAATAAGGGATTGTACATAAAAGAATATAATTATTCATTAGATGAATGTGATAGCTCAAATAATGACCATGATTGTGCATTTGTGATTGAGGGAAATGAATCCCTATTCATGACATTAGAATCAACCTCTATGGGTCAAGAAATAAAAGAAGTTGAAGACTCAGATGAAAAAGAGGAAGGAGAAGTGGATCTAGAGGGTTAACTCATTTCTGCTCTAAATGAAATTGAAAATATAAGAAAAGAAAACTTAAAGTAGAATAAGCATTCATAAAAGGAGTCTGAAAAAGTATTTTATAGTCTTGAAATTTATGTTTAGATGGTAGTTAGCCTAAAGAAAGAAGGTGAAGAGGATAAAAGAATAGAATATGTATTCAAATTTAAACTAGAATCTAAATCTAATTAATACATAAAGTTATAAGATAAAATAGTGGATTTCAAAAAAGATTTTGAAAAATCTAAAGAATAAATAAACAAAGGTTTGAAGCTAAAAGGAGGGTTATAAATTCTTGATGAATTGATCAACTCTCAAAATCCATTAAAAGATAAATCTGGTTTTGATTTTGAAAAATGGAAAAGTCCGATAGCCATTACATCTCCAAATTTATATGACAAATTCAAATTAGAAGGAGAATCAAGAACAAAGAATGAAAAATATTACAATAATGCCTCCAATTATATAAATACAAATAAAATAACTATTAGTGTGAAGAAAGCTGAAGGAGAAATGAAGCCTAAATAAAAGAAGAAGAACAATGAATCAATATCTGCAAAATCAAGGAATATGTAGAACACAAAGGTAGATGATTTATATGGTTACATAAGGGTGAGAAACTTAAAGAATCCATAATTAAGAAGACCTCCTCATCCTATACAAAGAAATGTTATGACAAGGTATTCCTCATTTTTCTATGGTTATTGTTATACCTATAATTATTTCAGTCATAGGGCTAGTGAATTTAGGGTTATAACTAAAATGAGAACATAATTTATAAGTATAAATTCATTTTCACCCTTGTTAGATACAAATTCAATATGTTATAATTGCAATAATTTTGGTCACATACCTAAATAATGTAGAACAAACTTTGTAAGACCAAAAATACAAAGTGAATACAAAGGGATGCATCCTAATGTGAACAAAGGTTCACAAATCTCTAAAAAATGGAAAAATAAAGCAAACAAGAAACCTAAGGATGTGTGAAAAGTGAAATATCAAAAATTTGCACAATCTATGATTGCTCAAACTACATTCCATGACAATGAATAAAATTTGTGGGTAATATATAATTGTTTCTTAGAACACATGACTAGTGATAAGATAAAGTTCATCAAACTAAGAAAAATTAGATAAGGATATGTTAGTTTCAGAGATAATATTATAGTTTAGATCCATGGTAAAGGAATGCCGAACATATATGGAAAATTGCCTACACATGATGTGCTTTATGTTGAAGGATTGAAAAATAATCTCCCAAGTGTCAGGAAAATGTGTGATAATGGATATAATGTCACATTTAATGTAAAAGGCTATAAGATAAGGAGATATATAAGACTAGTTGTAGAATGGAAAAGAATTGAAAGCAATATCTATCATCCTAGTGAAGTGAATTGTAATAGCTACCTGATAGGAAAGATTGATTAGAGTTAGTTATGGAATAGAAGAATGGGTCATGTCAAATTTGATTTCTTAGTAAAAGTGAGCTCAAATAAGTGTGTTATACATATGCCTAAGATAACCAAACCTATAGACACTAATTGAAAGGAATGTCAGCAAGTTAAGCAAACAAGGTTTGGATTTCAAATAATAGAGTATGCAACTATAGAGCCTTTAGAGTTTATTCATACTTATCTTTGTGGTCCTATTAAGATAAGAGGATCCAAAAGATAAATGTACTTCATGATGCTAGTAGATGATTACTCAAGAATGACATGGGCAAGCTTTTTGAAGGACAAGTCTCAGGCATTTGAAAGATTCAATATCTTTAGGGCCATGGTAGAGAATGAGATTGGATGAAAAGTCAAATTATTAATATCTAATAGAAGTGAATAATTCACCTCAAATGAGTTCATAGAATATTTTGAGAAGCATGGAATCAATGTTAAGCACAAAATATACTGAGAGGGGGGTGAATCAGTATTTTATATATCTTTTAAATATTTCCCTTTATCAATTCCACTTAATCAGACATTCAATATATGTAATAAAACTCAAACAATAAACATCACACAAGAGAGAGAGTGACACCAGATATAACGTGGAAACCCAATGTGGGAAAAACCATGGAGAATCAATCTCAAATATATTCATGAGAACAAACCCACAGGAGCACGATACCCCTTTACCAAGTATAAACCTTTCATTAGCACTAACCCACAGGAGCTTGAAACCCCTTTGTCGAGCACCAACCCAACACCTATTCATGAGCACCAACCCATAGGAGCACCAACCCCTTTGCCAAGCACCAACCCAGCAACAATTTGTGAGCACCAACCCACAGGAGCACCAACTCCTTTACCGAGCACCAACACAGCAAAAATTTGTGAGCATCAACCCATACGAGCACCAACCCCTTTGTGTATACCACACACCTATCTCTCAATGTTGCTATCTCAAAAAATGATAGATCAATACAACATCTCTTTCTTCTCTCACTTTTGATCTTCTAAGCTAGATATAACAAATACAAATCATCTCTCACAATTGCTCTTCTAAGCTAGATATTACAATATCAAATCAACCTCTCACTCTCACATTAAAAATGGCTTCTCAAGCCTTTATTTATAGCTTTCCAAATGACCTTTGGCCTTCCCCCTTTGTGACCCTTCAATCCTCATGGAAAATGGTGCCAGTCTTGGATAACCCTTCATATTCAAGCCTTTGAAAAGTCATGTGGTGACCCTTCATGATCAAAAACATCCTTCCCACTTTTGTCCTTATCTTTGGTGACTTTTTGTATTCCTTAAAGTGTCCCTTCATGAGAAATTCACCCTTACTCTTTTGTCTTCACTTGGTGACTCTTGGTATTCCCCAAAATGACTCTTCATGGGAAAATACGTCCCATCCTTCTTTTGTATTTACCCCATGGATCTTCAACTTCTCCATGGGCCCTTCTTTTGTCTCATATGAAACCAAAAATATATTCATTAATATTAAATAAATATTAACTCATATTAGCCATGATATATTTATTACAAACAACATTAAATGTAATGGGGCCTTTATCACCAATAATGCTAAACCTTTGACATCAATGACAATATTTCCAACAATCTCCCCCTTTGTCATTGATGGAAACCTCAATCCTAAAACTACCACATCCTGTCACCTGCACATCCTATCATCTAAAAACATACAATAACTCCCCCTTACTATAGCAACTTATACCTATTCCCTGTACCTATTTTTTGTACATGTACATGTACCTATTATTCTCCCCCTTTGACATCAATGGCAAAGGGCCTTCTTGGAGCTAACACTTAGCTCCCCCTCAAATGATACTGAACATCAATGGTTGGAAGTAATAGAAATTATTCCTAACTCCTCTCACTGATCATTGAGAAGATATCTGATTAAAACATTGTCTGTCCTTTGAGAATCTGCAATCAACTCATTTGAATGTTTTCTTCTACAACCTCACAACCTTTTGCATGAAACTTTAATGTATATCCCTGATCACATATTTGACTTACACTCAAAAATATTATGCTTAAAAAACATTCTTAGCTTTGGTTCTACTAATATCCAAACTTAAAATACCTTTTCTCGACTATCCTGGCAGTGGTTTTATCTTCGAATTTCACTATGCCACCATTGATCTTCTTTATTCTTATCTCCTATCATATGCCTCAAACATCTGCTATCAACAAACCATGTCTGATCTTTATTTCTTACATGCAAAGCTGTTTGCACCAACATAGAATCTTCAAGTTATTTCTTCTGCCATGAACATGTCTGAACCTTCTTCCTGATGAATGGAACTTTGAAACTCTAATCCTTCTTCATTGAATCTGCATGAGTATTCTTTTCCTTCTTTCTGAAACTGTTAGCTCTTTTTCAACATTCTAATTTCTTATGACCATAATCATTTAAAACACTGCATATGCAAGAATCATTCTAATAGTCTCAAACCATAATACTGATGCAAAATTTTCTTCAAAAATATATTTCCTCAAAAGATATGCAAATTAATTTGCCAGCTCATCTTCTTGTCATGCAACATAACTAAGACCTAATAGCATCCACCATGCTTCAATTTTTTAAAAGTGTCTCCTTGAATCCTAGAAGAGACACCGCACACAATAGGGTTCTATAAATAAATCTCAGGAGATTCCCACATCTCCTCTATTTCTTCCTTGATCTTCTTGTGTTTTTATTTTAGAATTTGTTTAAGCATGTCTAACATTTTTGACTTACTAATTTTATCATTTATGATGTTTTTTATTTTTCTCAACTTTTGTAACTATTTTATCTTGACAAAGCTCATGCTCAAATGTAACAAGAGATTTTACATAATCCTTCTTATCTTATTCTTTATCTACTATATCAAGTAATTCATTTTCATTCTTAAACTCAACCTGATCAACCTTTACTAGTTTAGGTCTCCAAACCTTAATTTGACTCTTTTCATATATTTTATGGGCTTTGTAACCTTTGACATACTTTGAAAATCTCTTTACTTTATTTTGACATAACTTAGCAATATGTCCAACCTCATGACAACAAAAGCAAACAATATTTCTCATACATTTTTCTTGAATGTGACTAAGATCTCCCTTTGACTGATTTCTTCTCCTCATACAATATCTTGCCCTATGACCAACATGACGGAAAAAAAAATAATGGCCATGAAAAGAATTTGAAAACTTGAAAGCATTAGGCTGCCTAATTGACTTCTTTGATTTGCCTTCAAAACCTGCATCCTTCTTTCTTTGGACTGATATTTCATGATCTTTTTCAACCTTAATTATAAGATTCTCATGATTATCCTTTAAAGAGCCTAACTCAACCTTCAACTGATTACATTCTTCTTCTTTTGATGTTAAAATTGAAGTTGCAACCTCTAATTGATTCTTAAGATCTTGAATAAATATCTTATTTTCTTTTACTTATATAGCCAACTTAGAATCCAAGATACACACCTATTCTTTAAGAGCTTCATTCACATATTTCAATTCTTGATTCTCCTTCTTTATCTACTTGGCCATTTGTGCTTTTCCTTTGATCTACCTTCAAGCTGTTAAACCCTTTCTGAAGGAACCTACTCTGATACCAATTGTTAAGTACATAACATACTAAGATGTGGGTGAATCAGTATATTATATATCTTTTAAATCTTTCCTTTTATCAAATTCCACTTAATCAAACATTCAATATATGCAATAAAACTCAAACAATAAACATCACACAAGAGAGAGAGAGACACTAGATATAATGTGGAAACCCAATGTAGGAAAACCATGGAGAATCAATCTCAAATATTTTCATGAGAAAAAACCCACAAGATCACCATACCCCTTTGCCAAGTACAAACCTCAACTACAATTCATGAGCACCAACCCATAGGAGCTTTAAACCCCTTTGCTGACCACCAACCCAGCACCTATTCATGAGCACCAACCCACAGGATCACCAACCCCTTTGCCGAGCACCAACCCAACAACAATTTGTGAGCACCAACCCACATGAGCACCAAATCCTTTGCTAAGCACTAACCCAACAACAATTCATGAGCACCAACCCACAGGAGCACCAACCCCTTTGTGTATACCACACACCTATCTCTCAATGTTTCTATCTCAACGAATGATAGATCAATACAACATCTCCTTCCTTTCTCTCACTTTTTCTCTTCTAAGCTAGATATAACAAATACAAATCATCTCTCACAATTTCTCTTCTAAGCTATATATTACAATATCAAATCAACCTCTCACTCTCACATTACAAATGGCTTCTCAAGCCTTTATTTATAGCTTTCCAAATGACCTTTGGCCTTCCCCCTTTGTGACCCTTCAATCCTCATGGAAAATGGTGCCAATCTTGGATGACCCTTCATATTCAAGCCTTCAAAAAGTCATGTGGTGACCCTTCATGATCAAAAACATAATTCCCACTTTTGTCATTATCTTTGGTGACTTTTCATATTCCTTAAAGTGTCCCTTCATGAGAAATTCACCCTTACTCTTTTGTTTTCACTTGGTGACTCTTGGTATTCCCCAAAATGACTCTTCATGGGAAAATGCGTCCCATCCCTCTTTTGTCTTTACCCCATGGCTCTTCGACTTCTCCATGGGCCCTTCTTTTGTCTCATATGAAACCAAAAATATATTTGTTAATATTAAATAAATATTAACTCATATTAGCCATGATATATTTATTACAAACAACATTAAATGCAATGGGGCCTTTATCACCAATAATGCTAAACCTTTGACATCAATGACAATATTTCCAACAATCAAAAGACATTACTTTACAGAAAGGATTCCACAACATAATGGATTTGTTGAAAGAAAGAGCATAATAGTCAAGGCTATGTCTAGAACAATGCTAAAAGAGGCCAAGTTACCTCATGGATAGTGAAGACAATTAGTACAAACAATAGTATATATCTTGAATAGAGTTCAAATAATGGTAAATAATGATAAAACCCCATATAAACTATGGTATGTAAAACTTGCCTCTATTAAGTATTTTAGAGTGTTTGGAAGAAAATCCTACATCAATAGAAAATAAGAAAAATTGGGAATATTTGAATCAAGATGCGATGAAGGAATATTTATTAGTTATTCCACCCAATTAAAAGCCTACATATGTTACAACAAAAGGCCATAGAATATTGTAGAGAGTATTAATGTCAAGGTTGTTGAATGCTTACAACATGTTAAACCTAACAAAAACATCTATGAAGAAGAATCGGAATTAAAAAAGGAAGTAGCTAATGAAGTACCTAAGGAAGTAAATGAAAATCCACCTACAATATTTGATCAAAAGGATCATCCTATAGAATAAATCATTGGCAATATAAATGAAGGAGTTTAGACAAGGAGAAGTGTTACAATGAATAAGTAGTAAGTAAGTTTTGCTCTAATAGCTAAAATTGAACCTAAGAGCTATGTTGGAGCTAGAAAGGATGAGAATTTGATAAAATCCATGAAAGAAGAACTAAACCAAATTGAAAATAATAAAACTTGGGAATTATCTCCAAGACCTTCAAACAAGAATGTAATAGGTACAAAGTGGGTCTTTAGAAATAAACTCAATGAGGATGGAACTATTATAAGGAATAAGGACATATTGGTGTGAAAAGGATATGTACAATTTGAAGGTATAGATTTTGAGGAAACATTTTGTCCATTTACTATATTGGAAGATATAATAATGTTTCTACAATTTTCTATTTATAAGAAATTCAAAGTCTATCAAATAGATGTTAAGTCTACTTTCTAGAATGGGAACCTAGAAGAGGAAGTCTACATAGTAAAACTTAAAGGTTTTCAGTTGATATAACAAGAAGATTATGTTTTTAGATTGAAGAAAGATTTGTATGGTCTTAGAAAATCACATAGAGCATGGAATTCAAGATTAGACTAGTCCTTACAACAAGAAGAATTCAATAAAGGTTATGTAGATATAAATATGTACTTCAAATAAAAATATGAGCATATGTTAATTATTGTTGTATATGTAGATGATTTCATTTTTAGTGGTAGCAAAAACATAATGTGCAAAGAATTTATTACTTAAATGCAAAATGATTTAATATGTCTATGCTTGAAGAACTTTCTTATTTCCTTGGTATAGAAATAACACAAACTGATGAAGGATATTTATATCCCAAACCATGTATGCTAAGTAAATGATCAATAAGTTTGGAATGGAAGACAAAAAACTAGTAGGTACTACCATGATAACTAGTTGTAAGTTGAGAAACAAGGATGAGTCCCTCAATCCAAATTAGACTTTTTATAGATCAATGATAGGTAGCTCTTTATACCTAACTGCATTAAGACTAGATATCATGAAAGTAGTGTGCATGGTTTCAACATTTAAACATACTCCAAAAGAATCACATGTTAAGGTAGTGAAAAGGATATTTAGATATATCAAGAGTACAACTGATTATGGCCTATGATATCCTAAATATGAAGATTTCATTTTGATAGCATATACAGATGCTGATTGGGTAAGAAGTGTGGATGATAGAAAAAACACTAGTGGTGGTGTGTTTTTCCTTAGAAATAAACTTATTTCATGATTGAACAAAAAAAAAGATTTGGTTACTCTTTCTATAGCATAAGCAGAGTATGTTGTAGTAGTGACATGTTACACTCAAGTATTATGGATGAAGTAAACACTTAAAGACATCAAATTATAATACAAATCATCTATCTCTATTCTTTGTGACAATTCAAGTGGTATTAACATATCAAATAATCTAGTGATGTAATATATAACTAATCACATATCAATCAAGTATTACTTATTAAGAGAATTGGTTGTAGATCAAGAGGTCAAAATGGAATATGTGCCAACATAGGATCAAATTGCAAACATATTCACCACACCTTTTCCCAAGGAAAAATTTGAGTATCTAAGATAGAAGTTGGGATTGGTGGCTCCTACATCACATTATTAGAAACTAGTGATAGGGCATGAGTTCACGGGGAGGATCATAGAAGTTTTTTTAATACCTTAAAGAAGAGAGAAAAGGAAACTCATGTATGCATAATTTTACAAATTTATAATGAGTTTATGGTTGCATATTCTTAGAAAAACTCCTTTATCTAATAAAGGGTTGACAAACAGTGAGAAAGTTGGATTCCCTTTGCCATTGATTTTAAAGGGGAAGAAAAATTACAATTGCTCTCTATAAAAGCTTTATGTTTATGAAAGGAGTGAAGCAGGTGTCCAAGGTATGTTTAGTAAAATTATCTATTACCTAAGGGGGAGAAATTTTAGTATGAATAACTTTAGCTCAAATTCATCAGAAGCTAATGAAAGTATAGTCAATGACACATAAGGAGCATAGAATGCATTACAATATTAGAGAATTTATTTTATCATCAATGGAAAAGGGGGAGATTATTAGAAATAAGATTCTCATTTGATGTCAAAAGTGAGATTTCTAGCATTATGGATGTCAGAGATGTTACAAGATCAGACAAGTTTGATGGATAAAAGAGCATGTTTTACAATTGCATAATATAAGTTACATTATTATCATATAATGTTGTCATGCTTTTATAGAGACAATTTCCAAATATTTATGGTTAAACTAATAGAATAGTTGTTATGGGTTTTTCAAGTGCATTCCATATGTATGGTTCATAGGTTTAGATGAAGAGAAATGAGACCATAAAAAATTATTTAATCTCTTGGAGATTAGTAGGGTTTCTCAGTAAAATCATAAGGTTTTTAGTCATGGTATTCATAGTCATTTTCTATTTTAATGTTGACCTGATATAGGTAGGAACTGGTCACTCAAGTTATAACTTAAGCCTTTCTCATCATTTTGAAACTATCCCCTTCAACCTAATAATTATTAGATTCAAGTAATTATCAATATCTTTAATATTTTATAAGTCCTCAACTTAAAATTTGTGTAATATTGATCAATGGCTAGCACTAAATCATATGATGAAGATCCAATTATGCATAGTAAAGTCACTATGTCAAAGGTACTTGAGAATGAATGCAATAGTTCCAAGTGTCATAAGTGAAAGAATTCACAATGTACAAAAGGAATGTGCTAGTTCTAAGTGTCACAAGTAAGGGGATTGATAATAAATTACTTGAAGGCATGCACTAGTGCCAATTATATCAATCACAAGGACTAACAATGTATATAAGGAATACAAGAGTGTCGAGTGTCACAAGTGTGAGCACTAATAGTAATGTACAAAAAACATGTTAGAGTGCCAAGTGTCACATTCATAGACTCTTGTTAAACAGATAAATAATTAGCATATTAGTCTATTAGAGGATCTAATGGTAAGTGCATGATCATGTAATGAAGATCAGTAGAGTGCAAGGAGTTAAAGAGGTCAAAGTGTCTGATGTTTAATGTAGATAAAGGTAAATTCCATGGTGTTTTAAATATATAATGACATGTGGGATCTCAAATCAAAATATCAATAGATGCATTTTAAAGTTGAAACATTAAATTTTAGAAGCTTGTAGAGATCTAATAGAATGCATGAGCTTGCCATATATTAATCTAATGGTTGCATTTTAATGTTGGGACATTTAAATGAGGATCATTGGATCATTTCATGAAACTTAAGAATAGTGTTCAATATTTAAATATATGTTCATCTCAATGGTCAAGTGATGAAATAAATAGAAAATATGCATTATAAAACATAGAGAATGATGTAGATCACTATGATAGATCTAAATTGTGTAATATGGCATGTGCATCAAAACTAGATCCTTACATATGCTAAATATAGTAAAAGATAGAGAATTATGGTGGTTGTGAATGAAATCAATAATCAAGAAACTTTTAAAAGCAAGATTTGTTAATGACCAAGTGTGAACACAAAGCTATGTGAGACCTAAATCTAATGCATATATACATCAACTAAAAAATTCACTAAGTGTTGAATAATAGTTGAATATAAAAAGTTTAATTGATCTGGAGAGAAAAAGAGAGGAAGAGAGATGTAGATTAGAGCATGAGTAGTTACATAATAGGTCTATAACATTGAACTAGATTCATTTATGAATCAATTTTATAATTTTGAGTTGTAGCTCCATAATAGATCTGATTGGTAGGTGCCATCAAAAGCACTGAGAAGTTGCTCAATTAGAGATTTGGTGCTTCCTTAGAGTATGATTTTTTTAAAATCAAGGGATTGGTGTCTCCTTAGGGTCAGTTCCCTTAAGCATTATAAGTAGTAAGGTTCTTGATTGTGAGGATTGATTAGAACAATAGATTCTAGTAGTTATTCTCATCACCTTTTTTCCCATATTAGGTTTTCCATGTACATCTAGTGTTACACATGTGTGTGTGTGTGAGATCTCTACATATCCTTTCTAAATTAAATTAAAAAATATTAAAGGACCAATTTTAATTAATCTACTAATTCACCCCCCTCTCAGTAGATAGTTGTGTTCTAATAAGTTGATCACTATACCATGGTCATTTTCTACTTGGCACCTTGATCTCATTAGTAAATGAAACCCAACGTCTTCAAATGTATATATACATATTCTCATTTCTATCAAGTATTTTACTAAGTGGTTTGAGGCCATTTTTCTCATTTATATCACTACGAAATAGATTGCCAATTTTATACATTACCATGTCATCTGTCGATATGGTATCTAAACCTAAATTATATTCAATAATGGAAGATAATTTTTAGATATATATGTTAAATAATTTTTAAAAAAATTAAAAATTAAGCATAATAAATCCACACCATATAACTTGTAAGGCAAAGAGCAAGCTAAGGCATCAAACAAGAACATTATTTCTATACTTAAGAGATTGTGAATGATGTTGGCCATAATTGGCACTTCAAAAATTTTCCTTCCCTTTGGGCTTATCACACCAGACATTAAACCCCTATAGGAGCCATTCCATATTCCCTTATTTTTGGCATAGAAGATTTTCTCTTGATTAAAATTGATTTTCTTTCATTATGAGTATCTTTGGAGAATATTGAAGATGATGAATATTATAGAGTCTCAATGTTGAATGAACTATAACTCCTTGATGGAAATCATTTGGAAACCCTAGAAAACTTATAATCCTATCAAAAAATATTACATAGAAGTTAAAATAAGTGCATTCTCCCTCAGGAGTTTGAAATTGGTGATTTGGTTTTGAAAGAGAACTAGAAGAACACAATTATTTCATTCAATAAAAAGACTAAGTTCCAACCCAATTGGCTTGACCCTATGTTATCATAGCAAACTATGGATCAAGGGAATATATACTAGCTACTCTAGGTGGTGAAGAACTTCTAGAGCCCCTGAACATTATACATCTTAATTGGTTCTATGCTTGACAACTTTTGAACCATTGCCTATAGGACCCCTTACTTGGGGGCAATTTGTGATGAATTTATTTTATCCTGTCATTATATCTTGTAACATCCTATCTTGAACCATATTCATTTTGACCTACCCTAGACCATTATTACAAGAACCATATTCTTTTATTACTCTAAATAGTTGAAGCTTTAGACCATTGGCACTCTAGATTATTTATATTCAAACATTTTATACCACTCTGGACCATCCTATTTTGGATCTTATTGATTTTGGACCATTCTTTTTAGAACTATATTATTTTTATACCTGGGGTCATTGTAACCTAAACATCATTTATCCCTTAACCAATTATGATTCTAATTATGGCTCATAAGAATTATGAATGCATTCAATGCTAGTCCTATAAAGTAATTCAGCCTGAATAGTATTTTGTAGATTATTCTTATAGAGAAGTGAACATAAGAACATCAACATATGTTTATTATTTATTTAATGTTTCTTTAGGGATATATCATGATGCATATTGTTCTATTGTTGTTTTTTTATATTTGGTAGGCATTGGTTCCTTAGCAGGATCTCACTCTCACTGATTTATGATGATAATTTTTATAGTTGGTTTAGCTATTTTTTGAACTCTTACCTATGGATGTGCATCTCTTTATATAAGTAGTTACTTGGACCTTTTGTGAATATTTTATTTATATTTCTTTTCCTAAAAATATAAAACAAAACATTATAAAATGATTGACAAAACAAACAAAAATATTTTCATGTACTTTTGTTTATTATACCCATCCCACACACTTGGTATTTTCTAAGACAATTCTCATATTCCTCTACAACATCAATCATGGTTTCTTGTCATCACTTTTCTTCTATCCCATTTCTTGGGAGAACTACATTTGGCTAAAATATCATGTTAGATTTAGCATCCATGGAACTATGTATGTATCATTCACTTATCTTATACATCTTGAGTCAGCATGACCACCCCCTTCTTCTTTTTACCTCATTTTCTTTTGTCTTATTGTTTCCCTATCACTTCGGTGAAACTTTGTGTCCTTTGCTATTATTAAACTATTGTGGAAATTAATTCCTCTATTACACATTCTCCTATAATTATTTTATACTCATGCTAACATTTGTGACTAACTCTTATTTGTGTGTGTTTATTTGATTATTCTTTTGATTTCTTCCTTGTTTCTCCATTTATCTTATTAGAAGATTGTTTATTACTTTTTTTTCCTTTGTTATTTGTTTTTGTTTCTTCTTGGCCTTTTATGAGGTCCTTTTGTCTTTTTATTTTATTTTATTTTCTAATTACATATTGATAGTACATATGTATCTTGATTATTCATATATTACTTTCATGTTATCTATTTAGTTGTTCTTGATTTTATTCATATACATTCTTGTTCCTACGTAAATCCTGATTGTTCATATCTTAATTTTAAGTTAGGTACATTTATGTATTCTTTTTTTTTTAAATTTAAATAGTTTTAGTTTTGGTCTTGGTAATTTTTATCATTATCCTTAATTATTAATATTCACATTTGAACCAACTCATTATAATTGAAATACAATGTCATTATGGGTTAATAATAGTTATAATGTATAATTTAATTTTTATAAAGTAAGTACCAAGTGATTTGGATCCAAGTTTCAAAGTCAATGTATCTCCAAAGATTAGATCATAAGTGAAATAATGAAACTAAACACCAATGGCTTACACACTAGACTCTATGAAAGATGTACATCTCTTGGCATACCTTATGAGTCAAACTAAATAATGATCACTCTTTCTTCTATTTTATTCATTCCTCATTCCATTCTCTCTTACTTCTAGGTGAACTACATTAGGTTGAGGTCCATATAGACCATATACGAAGTGATTAGATACATGGTGTATCTTAGGTAACTTATTCAGTTTCGTCCTTCTATTCATCTCTCTAATAACTGTGTATTCTTGTATTCTTAGTTTTTTATGGCTTTTTCAATCATTATACTATCACATCTATGTTTGCACCTGCTCATCTTTAATATATGTGATAGGTTATATCCTTGAGCTATGTTTACTAATTTTCCCTAATGGGGAATAATGTTTAAACCACTCACTAACTTAACTCATATCTAAAGTGTTAAAATTAATTATCATTGAATCAAATCAGCCCTAATGGGGCACAATTAATTATTAGTGATTAAAATAAGCCCTACTAGTACAAAATTACTTTTTTAAATGATCAAATCCACTTTACTAGGGCGCATTATTATTTCCTTTCTCTAGAGCCACTCTATCCTATTTATTCTAATTCCAATCTCTATGTATTTTTACCCTCATTTTAGAAATTTCATAGTGTGTTACTTGCCTTAGGATCAATCACTCCCTAAGGGTGCAACTTCCACCATCTTTTGGGTGTGTTCAAAGTGTGATGCTTATATTTTTGGATTGTATACTTCCCACTTCCCCCATCCTTGGGGCCCATTATATTCTAGTTATATTTTGATCATTTAGGAATCAATGTATGAAATAATTAGCTTAACATGGATTTAATCTCATCCATGGGTTATTTTCACTCTTTCTCTCTCTTTTCTAGAGTCCATACCTCTCTTTCATATTCATATGTCCTCTCAAGGGGGCATCATGGGTCATTTCCTTCCAATTTCTTATTGACAACTCTTTTCTTTGAAAATACATTTCTTTGCCTGAATGTCTCACCACCCTTCTAAAATAGTGGAAAAATGTATACATCTAATTCCTAACACCATTCTATTAAAAATTTTAATCTTACTCAAAATTCACTCAAACGCACAATTTGAGCTAAAATCACTTAAACACATTAAATGGTTTAGGATTATCATATACAAGTTCCAATTTAGGCTAATGTATCCTTGAATGGGATAATGCATTTTATGTGATTGTTAACTTTTCTCAATTAATTTCTAGTCAAAATAATGAAAATTAAATTTTATGCTCTAAACCACTGAATTATTCTAATTAGGAAGCACACAACATGCACATGTTTTATTTTTTTGTCAACAACATCCTAAACTAGATATTGGTCCATACACAACTGCCACCTTCTTTTAATTATACTCCAATAGAATTATAACCCATTAATATTACATTCTAACCAATTTTATTAAAGTGTGAAATTAATTTCTAAAGAATTTCATAAAAATTCATTAATCTCACTTAGACAAATTAATCTAATTTAAGAGCTTAAGTGGAAAATCCATGGAAGCTATTGATATTTTATTAATTGAAAATTTATTCTTAATTACTACATCGTCAGGTGACATCATTTTCAGTGTGGCATCCATAATCTATAAATGTAAAAAATATAATGCTTAAGGCCTCTCATGCCTCTTTAATGCCCCTTCATTCCAAATATTTATGAGGATATTTATGTATACTGAATCTAAAATTAAATTAATCCATGGCCACACATATTGATCTCAATATGGATGATCATGGTTGATTCTAATCAAATTCAAAAATCTATAAATAAGAAGGCCAAGACCACTATTCTAAAGATTCATTTGTGTAAACTTATTGTGCATAATTCTCTCCATAACCTTTCTTTGTGTAGTGTTATAATGTTTAATTTGGAATAAGATAGATTCTAGATAGGCATAACATTTATTTAAATATCATGAGCCTAGTTTCATTGGTACACTTGAGATGATGGAAGAGTAAATAATTAATCATTTATAAATACTTGAGCACCAAATCAAGTGTTAAATCATGTTTTGAGCCACAATGGGATGGTGGGATGCTCTTGTAATGGTATGAGGTATGTGTTTTATTTTAATAGCTCTTAATTATCATTTTCAAAACCCTCTCGATGGAGTTATCTTAGTTAGTTATGTTCTTATGTATTTTATTAAGTTTTACTAACTAATTCTTGATATAAATCAATTTGGATTACATATTTATATTGGTAACTTAATACAATTTTTTAAGTATTGTATTACTTTTCTTGTATGTATGATAATACATCTAGAATTATTAAGCATATATTAATTCTTTTTATGATCTGTTAGTATAGATTTGTGTTTCATTGAACCTTGTGCATATTTGGAGATCATTAGGTCATGGAGACCTTAGAGAAGAGTGGTGAATTAGGAATATATTTCTAAGTGATAAAAATTTATCTTAATTACCTTCAAATTGGCTCGGTAGTTACTGATTTTAGATCCAATAGATGGACTTGTTGAATCTAGGATTTGATAAACAAAATTTTCAAAATTTAGTCATATGACTATATTCATGTATATTATGGATTAGTATTCCATCATTTTGTATACATTATAAATGTAATATTTATAGTTCTTATTCATTGTCATACTTGTTAGGAGTTTCATTGAGTAATGAAATTATTGACATGTTATACTTATTTAAAGATATGTGGATTAGTAATAGTATTAACTTATACATATCATTATTGATAGGATCACTAAACACTTTTATTTATGATGAAAAAAACTCTCTACATTAAAAATATTCACTAAGGGGTTGGAAGGTTTTGTGGAACTCTCTCTGGTCATTTTTTAACTTTTTTGATGATCTCATGTGCTTTTAGAAAGTCAGTGAATCTTTTACTGGGTTATTATAGGCTTGTGTTACAATTTTGGGCTCTGGGGTGGTCATGATAGAGCCAATAAACATAAGTGGCATTATAAAAACTTTTTTTCACAATAGGAAACGTCATAGAGTAGGGTCTCATGGGACTAATACTCTAAGAATATTGTTAATTTGGAGAACTATATGTTATATGTACAAAACACTGAGAGGGGGCAGTGAATCGGTGATGGAAAACAATCCAATTTAATTTCAAAACCCTTCAAACACTTAACAATTCAATATAAATAGTCATGAAACATTCAATATGTTTATAGAAATTAATAATAGATAATGCAAGATCACATATGTACAACACAAGATATATGTGAGAAACCCTCTTGAGGAATAAACCCACTCTCAAGCTTGAAAACACATGGAATACTTATCTTATAGGGTATTATAAACATGAAACTTTAGTGTAACACCCATTTCATAAGGAACACCTACCCCTAAGATGATCAATTCCTTCTAAACAAAATTTAGTGAAACACATGCTCCACAAGGAAAACTTTCCCCTAAGATGGTCAAGTCCTTATAACTAGAATTTATTGAAACACTTGTTCCACAAGGATCATGTTTCCCTAGCATAGTCAAGTCCTTATGACCTAAATTTTTATCACCTTCCCAACACCTATGATATGAACATCTCTTGAACACTGATTGCCTACTAATATGATGGAGATACAATGTATATCAACCCCCTTCACTTCTTCACATAGCCATAAGCATCCAAACCCACCTTTTGGATCACTCTACACTTCTTATCAAAAACTCTATCACAACATTAAAAGCATGACCAAATGGTTATACACATAATCCACATTCTGATCTACCTCTCAAATTAACCACCAATATCACATACACATCATCTATCCTTTGTTCACATTAAAGTCATCCAAAACATCCTATTGGGTCACTCTAGAGCTCTTTGCTCATCCTCAATATTCAAACCTACAAGATCACTATTATTTAAATCAAAAATAGGATGTATAGGCCATACACATAGTCATCAGCCTTCTCTAGACTACAACTCATCCACTGGGCACCCACCCTTTCTTCTTTCCTTCGTTATATAGCTCTCACACATAGCACTTCACTAAAGTCTCAAAATCACCACCTTTCATTTCACCTTTTATATATTCTTCATGAATATCATGTTTTTAACATTCCTTATGGGCCACAATACATGCCTTCACTCTTAAGTCATCTACATGGGTCACCTTTAAGTAGTACCCTCTATCAAATAAGCCTAAGTGTCATTTTAGGTCCTATGGAGATCCATTCACCTCTTTGACACTTCTTTAAGAAAATTTAGAACACAATTACACTTTAACAATACATATAACAATTACACATAATCTGTAGGTCCACTTTAAGTTACAACATCCATCACATCACCTTTTTCTTATAGCACAATTACCCTAAACATCATTATGTACATATGACCACTAAGAATGAACACATAGTCAGCTTATAAGTCTTTGATCATAAAAAACATATATTGGTAAAAACTTCATATTATAAAAATATGGTCCTTATGAAGTCTAAAACATGATCCAAAACTTATTTCATATTAAAACATCAAAATACCATCAATAATAACTCAATTACCCTTCTTGGGTTACTTACAGATCATGAAAACATACACTATCAACTTTGGAGATCCATGTCTTTGACTGTATAAAAAATTATACCTTATAAATAGGTTTTATTGATGTGACATAAAGTCTTATATAACTATTCCTTTTACACCATGATCAAATTTTTCATATATCAAAAGTTATAGCATAAAAACTAAATATTAGTCTTCCCTTGTAAATCAAATATTTGAATTCCAATAGTCACTAAGGACCTATTAAAATTTGAACATGTTAAAAACATCTTTTCCCCTCTAATATATTAAACTAATACACATATTTGATCTCCCTTGAAGGTATCTCAGTCTTTACCTTTGCTTACTATTAAAAATTGAGCACTTGTCATCATCTCATTGCTTCCTGACAATTTGGAATAAATGCGCTCCATCAATCTCCTCTAAGTAGCTCAATATTTATTACAAAATTTTAACCATTAGATATATATCATAGATCCAAAAATTGTGTCACTTGGAAAATCTACATGCTTTTTTCACACATTTACTCTTTAACTAGACCCACATCATTGATGTTTTGACTACACAATCAACCACGAATCATTGATCTTCTGTCCAAACTCTATGAATATGAAATTTGTCACTAGCGCATTCATTATTTGAAATATTAAATTTTTCATGCACCATTAAATCAAGATCTATGATTTAATGCACATTATTAGATATACTAACTAGTGACCTCATAATTGAGTGTATTTAAACTTGATGGTCTCTGTCTTCACACAGTCTGTTAGAGCAAATTTGAAGCTTTATAACTTGATAAAGAAAACACTTCAAGAGTACATATTTTTAGGGCACCTTATTGGTACTATAGATAATATCTCCATAAAATATTTTCACCTCATTTTAATTTATAAGTACCAAAAATAAATTCTTAAAATTATTATTTCATCTATATCTACATGATGTGTTGTGATGGTCTGGCTAAGTATGGGAACATAGTAAATATGTCTAAGAAGCTAACTTTTCCCCTTAATAAATTTATCTTCACTCAATCACATGACCTAAAATTTTAACCATATGATATCTTCTCATAGGGTAATCCATCCATATATGAATCTACTCCTAGAACCTTCACACATGTGAAATATAATGTAATCAATATGCCTACTTAGATTTTTCTATCACAAAACCAACTATGCCACGATGAACATAATGAAGAACCAAATGAATACCATTCACTTACACAATCTCTCCAATCATCCTTGACCTCTGATAGGACCCCTCACACATGATCAATAATTCATACCCATCGTTAATCATACCAAAATTGAAGAACAACCAAGCCTACTTCAAGCACAATAGGACAAACACACTACACACTTTGTCATTGGCACATAGACTATCAAGACACTTCATCCACTTACCTAGACACCTCCATGACATCACTAACAACTATCCAACACTATGATCAGTTCTTCTAGTAAATTTAGAATTTATTTGCTTGAGTTGATATTAGATGCTATGTTTTTATTTAGTTAAACTATTTTTGTTACTCAAAAACTACTATTTCAATAAACATCATCAAAATGATGACCAATTTTAGGGGAAACAATGTTACATCCTAATTTAAGCCTATGTTTTATATCCTTTGAATCTATGTATTAAGTAGTTATTATTTGATTTTTTTGGTTTTAATTTAAGCTTTATGATATATTGGTTATGGGATAGTGACATATTAATTAGTTTATATGATGTGACAAATATAATTTCTTATTTATGTACATTATGGATGAATATTTGTTAGTTACGCATCATTAGTTTGATATATATGGTGACTTATACTAACTACTTACTTGTCACAACGTGGATGAAGGATTTATTCTACCATCAAAACTTGATGGGGGGGGAGAGCATAATTAGAGTGGATGGCATAGATGAGATGATTGGTGGATGACAAATAAAATGATAGTAAACCAACACACACACACGCACGCACACACGCGCACGCACACACACACACACACACACACACACACACAACACACACACACACACACACACACACACACACACACACACACACACACACACACACACACACACACACACACACACACACACACACCACAATAGAATATCTTGTTAACTCTTTTTTTTAATCTAGATAGTTAGCTTGTTTTTTGCATTTATATACTTCTATTATGTTCATTTTTGGTCAATTCTTTTGATGATCCAAATTGTGTGATTTTATGTATGTTGGTAGTACATAGATATTATCATAAAATGTTATAATAAAAATTGGATTATTATAAATATAGTTACCTATTGCATTTAAATAAAGGAAATTTAAAATTAATAACAATGCTAACTATAGAGCTAGTCCAATGGATTTATTTAGAATTTAAGGTCTAAAATTAGACTTAAGTGAACTTATATTAGTAAGTAGTTTTACCTTGAAAATAAAGATTAAATTATAGAGGATTTAATAAATAAATAAAACTTAAGTTAAAAAGAGATAAAAGTATGCATGCAAGAATAAAATACAAATCATAATAAAGGAAACAAACTATGAATTATATAAAAGGAATCAAAAACTCAAGTAAAGATGCGTAAAGTAAAGTTTAAGGAAATTAAATAAGTGGAGTTGATATTAAGAATATTCATTCATTATTTCGAATTAAATTAAACTCTATTAAATAATGGGAAATTTTCATCAAGAATTAAATGTGGTGGTGACTTATGAAAATAAAAGAAAAATCAAGGAGATTAAAAAAAAATAATGGGGATAGAGAAGTGGTGATGTAGGAGGATAAAGATTATAATAGGAATAAAATTATAAATATAAGGCATGGTTAAGAAAGGAGTGGAGGATGGTAATTAAAGGGAGAAGAAGATGGTGAATGGGGAATAAAATACAATGATGAAGAATAGATTATCGTGAGGAAGGTAAGTCTATCCAATAAGTGTTAAAAAAAAATTGTATGTATACACATATTTTTACATATGCCTAACGTATTTAAAATAGATAAATATATTCCATGTTGTCTTATTCTTGATTAATTAATTATATATATATATATATATATATGTATGTATATACATATATATATATATATACATACATATATATATTATACACACACACACACACACACAGATATATATATATATATATATATATATATATATATATATATATATATATATATATATATATATATATATATATATATATATATATATTATATACATATATATATTATATATATACATATATATATTATATATATACATATATATATATATGTATATATATATATATATGTATGTATATATATATATGTATATATATGTGTGTGTGTGTGTGTGTGTGTGTGTGTGTGTGTGTGTGTGTGTGTGTGTGTGTATATTATCATCTATGTGAAAATCATACAATGCTATCACCAAAATGTAACATAAATTATATTAGGTATTCTGAGATGTATTTTGTAAAAATATGAATAGAAAAAATTATTGAAAAAAAAACAATTTTATTCATATCATACAACTAAGCCAATTTTTATTATAAATTTAGCCATTAATACACTAATATAGTGCAATAATAGTATAATTATAGATATTTAGTAAAATATGCAGTTTGAGTCAAGTTACACTGCCAGCATGAGTTGCACTATGATCCCAAGTTACATTTTAAATAATGATCATGATTATCATGGAATACTTATAAAGATCATAATAAAACTATAATAATATAATGGTTTTAGAATAATGATACTTCAAATTTTAAATAAATTCTTTGTATTGACCCCTTGATCCAAAATCAATGTCAGAATGCTCTGTATAGTCAATTCAAAAAGAAATAGTAAATGTATGAAGGTACCTATGTTTCCTCTTTAATGCAAGATAGACTATTTTAAACTTCTCAATTTCATCAAAGAGGATTAATTGGTTCTACTCAAATATACTTCATACGATAACTACCAAAAATAAAAGTATATATAGCACTTTCTACATTCATCTCAAATAGAACTGCATCAACATAAAACATCTTCCATAATGTGTTGCATTTACAATTTTGCCTAAAAGTTCTTCTATTTTGATGCATTCATCATCATGAAAATAAATTAATCATGACAATTTTTTAATTGTACATTTTCATTGATGGGTCCCTCAATCTAGTTTAAAATTTATGGGAGGGGAAGTTTAGGAGAGTTTTAATGTGACATGGGTAATTGTTTAAAATGGATCTGTTAATTATTAGAATATTTTATCAAAATAATATAAGTAAAGATGGTTATGGAAGAATTTTATTTTTCTCAAAATTCCATAATGTAGTTCAAACTTGAGTTCTTAAATAAATACATCCTTTTACACATGCTATTTACTATTATAATTTGATTAGGTAAAATCAGTGTTAGTATATTTATATGGATTTGCATGAGTCTAGTTATTGTGAATGAAAACTAGTATTGCTTGTAATAGGATGAGTAAGAGTTAATTTACAGGGAATGAGATGTGAAAATTTAATAACACTTAATATAGTATGCATAGACAAGGATTTTTTTGGTATAACTAGTAAATAAATTTATTATATCACATTCAAGATAAAATATAGTCAAATAAATAAACCCTTTAATAAATTTGATAATTTGTTTGCCAATAATAGTTTTATATAACTTATCATGAAAAACTAAACTTTACCTAAAAAAATTGGTTATAGGGATGCTTGGACTACTGAATACACACACACACACAAATGTGTGTGTGTGTGTGTGTGTGTGTGTGTGTGTGTGTGTGTGTGTGTGTGTGTGTGTGTGTGTGTGTGTGTGTGTGTGTGTGTGTGTGTGTGTGTGTGTGTGTGTGTGTGTGTGTGTGTGTGTGTGTGTGTGTGTGTGTTTGTGTGTGTGCATGCGTGTGTGTACGCATGCGCGTGCACTTGTGACTAGGGTTTCAATTAATTATTATGATGTATAAGTAATTATGAAATTAATATAATTATATGATCTAAATATATACTAGGGTTTTTCTTAGAACACTAGTAGAGACCTAATAGTATATCTATATCAAAATAGTTTTATGAAAAAATGTCAATAGGCTTAAATTTTAGAGCATCGTGTAAATAGGAAAACTTGTGTGAAATATATATTTTGAGAGTATTAATATGTGCAAGTTATTAGACTTTTATAGAATAAAATAATGCTTCAGTAAGTGTGACTTTAGGTTATGTTATTTTGATTGCTTTTATGTAGTATACACTTAGAGTATACTCAATTTGTATAACCAATACTTGATTATTATTTATGAGTGTGGGTCATTCGAATCTTGGAATCATAAGTATGGTTATGTGTAAAGATTTTATTATGAAATATGATAGTATGGTATGTCATAGAGTACTAGATTATTAATGCATGTTATACCTAGATGGTATATACTATATTTTTTATGTCTAGACTCACACCTAAATAAATGTATGCATGTTGGTTATTACTTGATTAGTATGTTTTGTGATAGTTAGTGGGACATCATCTATGCATGCATATAACCTAGAGAAAATAATGAATGCTAGGTTAGAATTTTATGTGTTTTTGAAAATATGACTTGTTTTGCTATATCTAGTTGTTTAAATATAAGCTTATGGTTCCATGTATTTAAGACTACTTTATATGACTAATAGTAGAAAACTACTAGTTATGTCTTAGAGTACTAGACTATGATAATACAGGTTATCACATGGTGCAGTTTGTATGGAACTTATTTTGGTAGTTGTAATCTTTAGATAAATGTGTATTTTACCTCAGTGGTATAAATTATAGTCATCATTTCTAGTATGAGTTAGATAACAATGAAATATTTATTAATACATTTCATGGAATAAATATATAATTTACTAACTCCTATGTTTGGCATGTGTTGTGATATGATTGCTAGTAGGATGTAAACTATATGAATCTTGTTGGTAAATTATGTTTGACAAATATCACTTTGTTGATACTATGTAAGGAGTGATACAAACTTCACTAGTTTAATAACATCATAATCTTAGATGAGGGAAATCTAATCAAGTGGTGTGTATGAGTCTGATTGATGTATTAATCACCATTTTATATTTTTATGAAAATTATGTTTATTGAAATATTAGCATTTCATGAGTATAAATTACATGTATGTGTGATATGTTACAATATAACAGGTTTTCTATGATACACTGCATGTTTATATTTATAAATCATACAACACATGGGTACTTGCTTATTACTCTAAATTCCCACACCATCACTCTCTATCATATGTGAAGGGAGGACTATTCGTTGATGGGATTAGTCGGGGGTATCATTTGTCTATGGTTGGTATGGAAAATTACTCAAATTATGCTCTCCTTCCCTAAAATAGTACCACTCTGAGATGACACTTGAGATTGCCACAGATATTTGAGAGATTGGGGAATCATGCTCTAGGGATCCTCGTATCTTATTTTTATATAGTGTATTATATTGTATTCACTATTGGAAAAATTTCATGTAGAAATGTAATTACTTATTTACTTTGGATTGATAGCATTGGTTGTGTATTGTACTAGTAGTGGCTAGATACTTGTATATAATAATATGATTGTTTTATGATGCATTTTCATATATTTATAATGATAAGTAATTATTAGATGTCATGTAATTAATTACGTTTATCACTCTTGGAGTATTTTTTTATTATC
Organism: Torreya grandis; assembly: GCA_037957365.1. NCBI lineage: Eukaryota > Viridiplantae > Streptophyta > Pinopsida > Cupressales > Taxaceae > Torreya > Torreya grandis. The sequence continues at coordinate 72,175 of JARHVA010001450.1, forward strand.
TACTTATATTCTCTTGGTGTAATCTATTTATATTTTGTGTGTATATAAAATAAAAAGATCACATATTTTCTAGTTATAACCCAATGAGGTTGTTACAAAAATATTTAAGTGAAGTGAGACAAGTCTACATATCACATCCACATGCTTATAACATAGTATCCTAGATTATTAGGGTTAAAAACATGAAGTGTGAAAACCAAGTAAAAATCTTCAAGCTCTTCATAAATATATAAATAAAAGACTATAGGCCTTTATAAAGCCCAAAAGATTGATTTCAATTTCATGTTATAGGTTTAGTATGTGAGAAATGGTGAGAGTGATGAATACTCTACCTAGAGAATGTTTGAGGTAAGTAATGTTATTGAAGTAATAAAATTTAGTTGTCAAGGTTGTGAGAATATACATGTAGGATAATAAAAATACTCAGGCATATTTATGGCTTCAATTCTTCTATGATGAGCTTACATGCATCTAGGTATTTTTAATCTTCTTAAGGTCTTATCAAGCCTCAATGTTATAGTGGAATATTGAAGTTGTAGTTGTAATCAAACAACATAAAGGTGTCATGCCTATGTAAAAAGTGAAATAATAGTTCTAGGTTCAAAGAGTTACAATGTTTCTCAAGAGAATCTATAGCCTTTTATAGCCTATGAAAATGTTTCAAATGTTGTGAGGGATGTGAACATGTTTCATGGCTTAACTTTATGGATTGAAGTAGGGGTAAATCATGACATGGTATAGAGAGATATCAAATTCATTAAGATTATCTACCATCCTGTAGGTTTCATAGTGAGATATTTCAAGTTAAATAAGGTTTTCAACATGTTGTATTTGATTACAAGACTAGAGTGAGTTTTTATAATGCAAGATATAAGATTCAAGACATTTGCAACAAAATTACATGCTAGCTTTGAAGAATGGTCACTAGATTGACATAGTTGTAAGGGATTGATAATAAGTTAAAAGTTTCTATAAGAAAAGAAAGAATATATTTCAAGCTTTTATAATATTCGTATCATTTCCATTGCAAATAAGGTTTTCAACTTCAAATAGGCTACACTCAGGTCATAGACCAGATGATAGGTTTCAAACTTGTAAAAGTATTCTATATGGTATCAATAAGACAAGAGGATTATGATTTTAAGGTCTAATATTAAGGTTCTCATTAGTTTTTAACCCAAAATAATGTTTGAATGGATCTTGATGTGTTAGGGGTTTATAAGCCTAAAAATCCAAGATGATTGAAAACATGAAGTTGCAAGTAAAATTATTAGGTATGATATTGGATCATGTGAAATGAGATCACTCATATTGTGTTATTTTCGGTAGGTAGAGGATATAATTAATATTTTTTGTCACCTCATTTTCATGTTTTTAGTTTGATTTTATCTCTTTTCATGAATAGGAGTCTTAGTGTAGATTATATAGGCTTTGTTAGTGTAGGTTTTAGGAATAAAACCTGATCTTAAATCAGGTGCATTATGTTTTATAAATGATCTATCCTTATTTTTAAGGTATGTTAATATTTTTGGTCTTGTGTCATTGATTTTGTCTTTTATTTCAAAATCAATATGGATGCCATTGATGTCAAGGTCAAAGTTGATGCCATGCATGGTGAAGTAGTATGTGATAAATAAGTCTTATGACAAGAGAAAATTTGAAAGCAATATACTGTCTATTGAGAGATAATTTGAATGTAACATAGTAATTATTATAAGGTTGATGACATGTCAAGGTTAAGATCAAGATACATGGTAAGCATACTTTTGAGCACTAGTGTTCAGGAGCATTATTATATCATGAGAATGTGTGTGAAGATGGTAGTCTGGTAAGATTGATACACATAATTATAAGTTAATGTTCAAGAATTCCCAACAATGCATATGAAGTGTTGAAACAATTAGGAAAGTTTTAAGGTAAACATTATGGGATATGGTATTAAGCCTAAACATGTAATCATACTAGTCTTAGACTATGTCTGACCTAATGAAGAGTCTTGAGGTGTTATCATGAATACAAATCATTTGTAGAGAATGTGATAATATGATTTACACTATCTAAACATGTCTCTATGTTCTATAATATATTATAGGAGGTTTTAGGCCATTTTTTAGCTTAGTCTTTACTTAAAGATGCCTAGTGAGAATATACAAGCTTGCTATCATGATGAGGTGAGAACTAAGGCTTGTAATAATAATATTTGTAGTGTGTGATAAAGGTATGAGTTTTTATGACAATATAATTATGTGTTTAGATAATTAAATAATGTTTTAAGGTGTGTTCAAGGTCTAAGTATGCTTTACAAATTTAGGCCTAGTATGCAAAGAGACCTAGTGTGGCCTAAAGAGGGTCAAGATTAGTTTCCAAAGTGTTAAAGCTCATGAGATAATTTTTATATGTTTGATAGGTATTATAAAGTTTATTAACAAATTTTGATGTCAAATTTTAAAGGATAAGGCATGAGATGTGGTCTTGAGGTTTTCTATGTACATAAAATTAGGTATAATAGACCCAAGAAGAATTTTATTAAGCTTGTTTGCATGAAAAACATTTTAATGAGATCATAATAATTTCATGGAAATTTTAAAATTTTCCTAGATAAAATTTATTGTCATTGATTTTATATTTTAGGGGAAATCCATTATGAATGATTGATAAGAATGGAAGGCAGTCTAAACCTTCTTAAAACCCTCATAGTGACTTGATAGGTAAGTTCTTGGTATAAATGTCTCATAATGGATTCAATGACATAATTTTATGATTGTATTATTTAGAGGACTCTCCCAAGTTTTTTTAGGTGGCATTGGTCTGTCAAAAGAGTGAGTGGAAGCCATAGGAAACCCATTATATCTCATAATTTTATGTAGCAGATAGGATTGACCAGGTCTAAGCATGAAAATGATTAGATGATGATGTGTAATAATTTTAATTTATGATAATATAATTTTATGATAATTTAAAAAAAATCAAATATACTAAAGTGGTCATGAAATTTGGCCTATCTCTAAAAAGGCCTAATGAGGAAGATAATGAGAAAACTAGGAAGAAGTGATAATGAGATTAGGGATGGGTTGCAGTGGATTAGGAATGGATAAAAATATATGGGTTTATCATAAAAAATCATATATCAGATATCCCATTTGAATATAAGTTTTATATATGCTCATATAAAAGTATAAATTTGTTCTTAGAGTGACCTATCTAATACAGTGAGGTCTATGTAGGGTGAAGACATGAGATTGGTTTGTAAGATCAATATTAATATTTAAACTTGAATTTATTTAAATATGTTATAGGTATTCTTAATTATCATATAAAACCATTTTATGTTCATAAATTTGTTCACACATTTGTTTTAAGTCTTGGTTTTGATGATTATGTTTAGGAGCATTTAGGTAGGTTTTTATGCACTAGTGAGAATGAAGTTCTTGAATCATTATGAATAGATTTGAATAATAAAATGAAATTAATTTTTTGTATATGTATCATAGGTTAATATTCATTCAATTTTATTCATGATAAATTCCTATGAAAGTGTGAAAAATTAAAGGTTCTTGATTGGGTGTTTGAGGCCTATGTGTAGTTCTGAGTGAGCATATAGAAGTGGTCAATTTGAGGTCTTTTGCGCTATTTGGTGAAATATAATGAACATGATAATGAACCTAAAATATTGTAGGTTATATAATTATTTTTAAGGTTATGTGACAAATTTTAGTATATGTTTGATATTTTCAAAGTACACTTTATGGTAGTAAGAAGGCCTAATTGTGAGTAAACCTAATGGTGTGGTTCAAGGAGTGAAATGAGCTAAATAGTGTTGTGCACCTAATTTTAGATTATAAATTGTATAATTAAAATGTGTTTAAATTTTTTCATCATTTTATAGTTCCTTTAATTGATCTAATGAGGTCAATATGAAATGTGTGCCTTGAGAAGGCCTAATTACCTTAGGTCTCTATTACACTAATGTAGGTTTTGGTCCTTATAGATGGTGATCGACCTATATAATGATTGTTTCAATGAAGAAAAAAGTCATATGAATTTTTTTTGGGTATATTCCAAGGGTGAGACAAATATTTATAGGTTTGTGTCTAACCAAGGTAGGTGAGAGCAAGAGCCAAGTATAAAAAAAAGGTCTAATAGGCCTAATTTGACTAGTTGAGAATGTTGAGAGGTGAATGAATGATATATCAATTTGGAAACTAGGTATATGGATTCAATATCATAATATAGGTGTGTTTAATATTTCATGAATTTATAATAGTGATTTTATTTATTATGATCAAGGACATATGACCTAAACCTACATAGAAGAGGGTTAGTTGAGTGAAGAGGCCTAATAGGTTGCTTGAGAGAGATAGAAGATTGTGAAGAGAAAAAAGAAGGTAATAATCATCAGTTGAGTGAGAAATAGGTTTTTAAATGTGATAAAATGTTACAGATATATAATTTGGTGATGAGTTACCTAGGGGGTTCATTCCTCCTTGCAAGTTGGTTCTTGTTTAAGGACTAGTTGAGTTGGTGTTTTATAGGTGAGGGTCTGGTGCTCTTTATGGGGTTGGTGTCTCACTAAATATTGATTCATTTCTTATCAGAATATAATATAATCTATGATTTAGTTTATTTTATCCCCCATGAGGGTTTCCCACATATGTCTTATGTTCATATGGTATATGCTTATGTTAATGCTTGTTTATACATTGACTGATGTATGTGTTTGAATGAATGATAAGTGATAGTGATTGAATGTTTTAAGGGCACTTATTCACCCCCCCGCCACCCCCCCCCCCCCCCCCCCCCCGCCCCCATCTAAGTATTTATTATTTCAACATTTGGTATCATATCAAGTCATTTAGAGTATGACTAATATCCTAAAGGATATCTTAATCAAGAGAAGATGGCTTGTCAAGCACAAGGTAGTTTCTCTATAAACAAGGTTCAATTATTTAATGGATCTAATTATGATTTTCGGAGTTTGAGAATGAGAACATATTTGATGTCTCAAGGTCATGATGTTTAGAAATATAATTTAGATGGATATATATCACCCCTATTCCTCCTATATATGCATCAAGTAAGAGGGCTAGTGACAATAATTCAAAAGCAATGAAAGGTATTATGTGTGGCCTACCAGAGGTAGAACTTGTGAAGTTGATGCATTGTATGTATTCTAAATAATTGTGGGACAAGTTGAATACTATCTATGAGGGATACTCCAAGGTTAATTTGGATAATTTTCAAACCCATATAAGATTGTTTTAAAGCCTAAGGATTAATGAAGATGATACCATTGAGACCTAATTTTTAAGGGTTGATGAAGAGGTCAACATCATAAGAGGCCTAGGTGAAAAATTTAAATAGTCTACTATTATTTAAAAGGTTTTGATATCTATAACTAATAGTTTTGATTCTAAAGTGTTTATTATTAAAGATATGCAATATCTAGACAAGTTAGATATGTATGGACTTCATGGAACCCTAAAAACCTATGACATGAGGATATGTGAAAGAAGACCTAAAAATAAGGAAGCTACATTAAATGAAGAAAAAAAGTCAAAAGAGAATAACATACAAGGTAATAATTTCAAAGATAATGGTGATTTTGATATTAATGATGATGAGTTGATATCTATGTTTGCAAGAAAATTGAAAATATTTTGAAGTAAATACAAGGGTAAGCTACCCTTTAAATTCTTTAATTATGGAGAGATTGGACACTTTAACAATGAGTTCCCTCATAAGCATAATGAAAAGGATAATGAAGATAATGTTGAAATTGATGATAATGATAATAAGTACTATAGGTCTGATAAGAGTAATAAAATCTTTAAAAATTATGATAAAGAGAAAAAAATTCAAAAATAAAACAAGCTTGTACACCAAAGAAGATTACAGATCATATGATGATAATGTGAGAAGTGAATATTAGAGTGACCATTAAGGTGATGGTCTTGATGTCAATAAATTTATATTCATTGATGATGAATCAAGATTTTTCAAATCAAGAAGATTCCATGTGGTTTTGAGGTATTGTTGGTGATTCACATGAAGAAGAAGATGGGGTGGATTTTGAGGTTGAGTTGATGAATGCTCTAGAAGAACTAAATATGGTGAAGAAGAAGAATAAGGTGATGAAATAAATTATAAAATATTATTAGGATCATCTAAAATTGTTTGAAGATATATTGAGCAACAACTTTAAGGAACAAGAAGAAATAGTCTAATAGGTGGAGACTCAAATTTATATTATGACTACAAGCCTAAAGGCTAAAGAAGAAGAATGTCAAAGGAATGTAACTAAAGTGGATTTATTGAAAGTTGAGTTTCATTAGGAATAAAATAAGGTGAAGACCTTTGTGAAGTTTTAAAATAGTACTAATTATCTAGACAACATCTTGAGTAGTCAAAAGAATGATAATGAAAAAATAAGTTCTGGTTTTAATGGAGACCAAATGAAGAACACTAGTGTGATCAAGAATAATCAAACCTTAAAGGTAAATGGTTAATTAAGAAGTGAGATTTCTAATAGAATGAAAACAAATACTATCAGTTAACCTAATTATATAACGTATGCAAATCCTTTCAATGGTTAGTGTTATTCATATAACCAAATTGGTCATAGATCAAGGTGTTGTATAAGGCCATCAAAGAATGAATATGCTTAGAACTATGAGAAAATTAATTAGTTAATAGCTATGGGTCATGGTGTGTTTCCATATAAAAAAATAGTGTCTTTCAATTTTCAAAAGATTGGTCATATTTTAAAGTTTTTTAAGCATGGATTGTCAAGTTAAAACAAGAATGTTGAGACCCCTATAGTAAAAGAAAGAAGACAAGACAATGAGTTGAAACCAAAGGTAGCTAATGTGAATGATCACTAGTCTACAAGTCTAAGTAGACTATTTTCCATGATAGAGAATAATTCAAATGCAGAAGAGTACTAAGAATTATCCCTATTATCTCAGATTGTGGATGGAGTCAAGACAAATAAATGAAGTTAGAATGTTATTCAAATGAAGAATAAAAAGGTCAAGGCAAAAGGTATATTCAAGCCAAAGAGTATCATGAATAAATATCAGTCTAGTAAGGACCTATATATATGGTAATATCCTATGTCTATGTTATTCTAATACCTTAGAGAAGAGGTTACTTAATTAGGCTTCATGGAGGCACTCAGCTAGTTAACAAAAGCATGAAGGATGTTTGGTCTTAGGGGGAGATTTGTATTATTTTTTCCAAATCCAAAGTTTAATAAATATTCTATTAGATGTGTGATTTAAAGAGATGGGTTATAAAGGGTTTATATGATGACTTTATCAAACCAAGTCACATTCATGATAGTGCCTAAATATATCATGGAGATAAGTGGAACATGGTTGGGTAAATATGTGAGTCAATTTGTTATTTGGTTGATTATAGGAAGATTTATATTATTTAATAATGAAACCATGTTTTAGGTCTAGGGATTAAAGTTTATTTGTCAAGAGATGAACCTTTTTAATTAATGTCAAAGGGGGAAAAAGATCTTGTTTGGGAGAAAGGTCAGTTTGAAGAAGATCCAACATGGGAGATGTGAATGATCAATTTGTTTGAGTTTTTTCCATCAATGGAAAAGGGGGAGATTATTTAGGTATGTTATTATTATTTGTGTTATGGAATTTATGTTGTTATTGATGTCAAAATCAATATTGATGTCATTAATGTCAAGTTCAAAGTTTAGGCCATACATGGTGAAGTGGTATGTGATAAAAAAGTCTTCTGATAAGAGAAAATTTGAAGGAAACCTATTATATCTCTATTGAGAGATAATTTTAAGGTAACTTGGTAATTATTATAAGGTTGATGACATGTCAAGGTCAAGATCAAGATACAAGGTAAACATTGTTTTGAGCACTAGTCTTAAGGATCATTATCATATCATAAGCAGGTGTGTGAACATGGTAGTCTGGTATGATGGATACACATAGGTGTGAGTGGATGTTTAATAATTAACAATAACTCATCTTATGTTTTGAAACACTCAATAAATTTTCAAGGTAAACATTCAGTGGTATAGTCTTAAGCTTAAACATGTAACTAGACTAATCCTAGATTATGCCTAACCTAATGAGGAGTCTTGAGGTGTTATGATGAATTAATATCATTGATATATAATTTTATAATATATTTTTCACTATTTAAACATGTGTGTAGGGTTTATAATATTTTAGAGTAGGTTTCTTGGTCAGTTATTGGCTTAGTCTTTACTTCAAGAGATATAGTGAAAAGATAAAAGCTTATTATCATGATGAGGTGAGAAGTCAAAGGATTGTAAGAATAACATTGGTAGTTTGTGAGAAATTTATGAGGCTATATTATAGTATAATTATTTATTGATATCATTATAATAGGTTTAAAGGTGTGTTTAAGGTCTAATTTTGGCTTATAGGTTTAGGCCTAGTATGGAAAGAGACCTACTGTGGCCTAAAGAGGGGTCAAAATTAGTTTTCAAAGTGAAAATGATCATGATATAATTATAAAATGTGTGATAGGATATATAAATTGTGCTGACCAAGTCTAAGGTCAAAATCTAAAGGAAAAATCAACAAATGTGGTCCTGATGTTTTCTATGTGCACAGAATGAGGTATAACTAACTCGAGAAGAATTTTATTACAATCCTTTGCACATGAAACCTTTTATAATATCATAATAGTTTCACGTAAGCTTTGGAATTTTCCTATCTCTAATTTAATATCATTGGTTTTGGATTACATGGTCAATCATTTATGAATGATTGTTATGAATGGAAGGTAGTGTAAACCCTTCTAAAACCCTCATAGTGAACTTGATAGGGAAGATATTTCTAGAAATGGATAATAATGGATTTAATGACCTATTTTTATTATTTTATCATGTATATTAATCTCCATGGTTTCTCTAGGTGGCATTTTTATATCAAAAGTGTGAGTGAAAGCTACAAGAAACCCCTTATTTTTTAGATTTTTTATTAGCAAGAAGGGTTGACTAGGTAAAAACATGAAAATAATTTTATGGTGATGTATGATACTTTTATTTTATTATAATATAATTTTATTATTATTTAACATATATCAAATATTCTAAATGGTCAATGAAGCTGGGCTTTTACTAAAAAGGCCTAATGAGGAAGAGAGTGAGAAAATGAAGTAGAAGTGAGAATGATATTAGGGATGGGTTGAAGTGGATTAGGTATTAATAAAAATGAATTGGTTTAATTTTAAAAACCTATATAATATATCTAATTTGAATATAATTTTTTTAGATGCTCATATACAAGAAAAAAGTTGTTCTCAAAGTGATATGTCTAACACAGTGAGGTTTGTATAGGGTGAAGACATGAGATTGGTCTGTAAGACCAATATTGATATCCAAAATTATAAAATATTTCTTAAAATATTTTATAAGGATTATTAATTGTCTTATAAACCCATTTTAATCTCATAAAAGTGTTCACATAGGTGTTCTAAGTCTTAGTTTCCATGATTGTGTTTTGGATCATTCAGGTAGTTTTCTGTGTATTAGTGAGAATGATGTTCCTGAGTCATTATGCAAAAATTTTAATAATTAAATTCACATTAATTATTTATTTATATATCAAATTTTAATTTAAATTCATTTAAATTCATGATAAATTCCTATTAAGGTGTGAAAATGTAAAGGTTCTTGACTGGGTGTTTGAGGCCTGTGTGTAGTTCTGAGTGAGCATATGGAAATAGTCAGTTTGAGGTCTTTTGTTCTATTTGGTGAAATATAATTGAAATTAATATGAAAATGATATAATTTATGTTATATTCATGTGATTTTTTTATATTTTTATGTGTTAAATTTGAGTTTATTCTTGAGATGTTTAAAGTAGACTTTATGGTAGTAAGAAGGCCTAATTGTGAGTAAACCTAATGGTGTGGTTCAAGGAGTGAAATGAGATAAATGTTTTTTGGTAATAAGGTGAGATTATAATGGGTATAATTTAATATTTATTGAATTTTTTAATCCATTTATGAAGGATCAAATTATTCTAAGGAGGTCAATATGAAATTTGTGCCTTGAGAAGGCCTAATTGAATTAGGTTTCTATTAGGCGTAATGGTGATTTTGGTCATTATGGATGGTTACCAACATATGTAATGGTTTTTTCTATTATTAAATTTTTTTCTTATATATTTAAATATTGATACAAGTATTTATAGGTTTGTGTCCAACCAAGGTCATTGAGAGCAAGAGTCAAGTATAAAAAGGTCTAATAGGCTTAATTTGACTAGTTGAAAATATTGAGATGCGAATGAATGATATAGAAATTTGTAAAATAGATAGAGGATTTAAATATAATCATATATGTGTTTTTAATATGTAAATAATCTTTAATATTTATTATATATATGATGGTCAATTTCATGTAACCTAAATCTTCCTAGAAGAGGGCTAGTTGAATAAAGAGGCCTAATAGACTACTTGAGAGAGATAAAAGAGTGTGAAGAGAAAAATAAGGTGATAATCATCAGTTGAGTGAGAAAAATGTGTAGAAATTTGATCAAATTTTATATCAATTTTATTTTATTCTTAGATACCTATGGGGTTGGTACCTCCTTGTAAGTTGTTGCTTGTTAAAAGACTAGTTAGGTTGGTGCTTGACTAGTGAGGGGTTGGTACTCTTAATGCGGTTGGTGTCTCACTAAATATTAATTAATTTATTATATAAATGTATTCTAATTTTTGTTTCAATGTTTTTTATCCCCCATGATGGTTTTCCACATATATCTTGATTTCATATGTTATATGGTTATGTGAATGCTTGTTTATGCATTGATTGATGTATGTGTTTGAATAAATGCTTCATGAATGATAAGTTAAAGTGAATGAATGTTTTAATGGAAATTATCACCCCCCCCCACAAATATATATAATTAAAAAATTTGGTATTAAATTAGGTACTTTATATCAATACTAATAGCCTAAAGGATATCTTAAGTAAGTGAAGATAGTTAGTCAACAACAAGGTGGTTTCTCTACAAACAAGGTCTAATTATTTTATTAGATATAATTATGATTTTTGGAGTGTTAGGATAAGATAATAGGTCATTATGTTTGGAAATTATTTTTGGATGTATGTATTACACCCCCTATTCCTCCTACAAATGTGGCAAGTAAGAAGGCTAGTGACACAAATTCAAAAGCAAAGAATGGTATTATGTGTAGCCTATCAAGAGAATAAATTATGAAGGTGATGAAATGTATGTATGATAAATAAATTTGGGACAATTTTAATACTATCCCTGAGGGATACTCCAAGGTCAACTTGGCTAAGATTTAAACCCATAAAAGATAGGTTGAAATCCTAAGGATGAATGAATATGAGACTATTATAGCCTACATGTTGAGGGTTGGTGAAGTGGTCAACATTATAAAATTCCTAGATGAATAATTGAAAGAGTCTACCATTATTTAAAATGTTTTGAGATAACTAAATCCTAAGTTTGAATCTAAAGTATCTATTATTGAAGAGATGCAAGATCTAGACACGATATTGATAGATGGACTTCATGGCACCCTAACATCCTATCAGATGAGGACACGACAAGGAAGACCTTAAAATAAGAAATATTCATTAAAGGAGATAAATAATTCAAATAATAATAAGAAACAAGTTAATAAATTCAAACACAATGATTGTTATGATATTGATGATGATGAGTTGACAACTATGTTTATAATAAAATTGAAAATAGGTTCAGTTAAATAGAAGGGTAAGCTACCTGTTAAATGTTTTATTTACAGAGAGATTGGAAAATTTGGTCACAAGTGACCTCATAAGCATAATGAAAAGAATGATGAAAGTCACAATGATGATAATAAGTCCTATAACTCTGATAAGAGCAAGAAAAGCTTTGAAAATTATGATGATCAGAAGTATTTTTTCACGAATGAAAGAAGCTTTTACACCAAGGAAGATTATAGCTCATATGATGAGAGTGAGGGAAGTAATTATAAGAGTTATTATGAAGGTTATGGTCCTAATTTCAATGAATTTATATTCATGGCTAAGGAAGTAAGTTGTTCAAATCAAGAAGTGTCCATGTGGTTTGGAGGTGTTATTGGTGATTCAAATGAAGAAGAAGATAAGGTGGATTTTGAGGTTGAGTTGATGAATGCTCTATAATAAATAAATATGGTGAATAATAATAATAATGTGATGAGATATCTTATCAAATATTATGTGGATCAAATCAATTTTTTTTAATATAGATTGAGAAATAAATCCAAGGAACAAGAAGAAATCATCAAATAAGTGGATACTCAAATTGAGATTGTGACTAAAAGCATAAAGGATAAATTAGAAGAATATGAAAGGTATGTAATTAAATTGGATCCATTAGAATATGATTTAGATTAGACATGAAGTTTTAAAAGAGTACCAATGATCTAGGCAACATCTTGAGTAATAAAAGGACTACTAATGACAAATTAGGTCTTGGTTTCAATGGAAACCAAAATAAGAACACTAATGTGATCAAGGATAATTAGAACTTAAAGTTCAATGATAAATTAAGGAATGATGGTGTTTTAGAGATGAAAAATAATACTATCAGGTAGCCTACTGCTATAAGGTATGCTAATCCTTTCAATGATTACTATTATTCATGTAACCAGTTTGGTCATCGAGAAAGGCATTGTAGAAGGCCCTCTAAGAATGAATATTCTTAGAACTATGAGAAGAGTCATCAATAAATAGGTATGGGTCATGGTGTTTTTCCATTAAAAGGAATAGAGTGTTTCAGTTATCGATAGGTTGGTCATATTGAAATTTTTTGTAAGCATGGATTCTCAAGTCAAAATGATAATGTTGAGGCCCCTAGAGTATAATAAAGAAGAGAAGATAGTGAATGGAAACCAAAGGTTGATAAGGTTAATGGTGACCATTTTTTAATTCAAAGTATACTATTTTCCATGGTAGAGGATAATTTAGATGCAAAGGAGTGCCAATAATTCTCCCTATTAGCTCACATTATGGATAAAGGAGTTAAGATAAATAACCAAGTTAAAATATTGTTCAACCACATATTAAAGAGGTCAAGCCAAAAGGGATATCCAATATTAAGAGGATATTGAAGAAAGATAAATCTATTAAGGACCTAGAGATCTATGAATCTATTGAGTTTATGTTGTTTCAATACCCTAGATAAGAGGTAATTCTATTAGGCTTCATGGAGACACTCAACTAGTGAGTAGAAGCATAAAGTATGCTTGGTCTTAGGGGTAGATTTGTAATTTTTATTTCATATCTATATTTCATTCAATAATTAGTTGGAGGTATGATTTAAAGAGATGGGTTACAAATAATTTGTATGATGACTTGATCAAACTAAGTCACATTCATGATAGTGCCTAAATATCTCATGGAGATAAGTAGAGCATGTTTGGGTACTTCTATGAGTTGATTTCCTATTTGGTTGATTATAGGAATAACGATCTTGTTTAAAAAATAAATCACATTTCATGTCCAAGGATCAGAGGGTAGCTGTGAAGAGATAACCCTTTGTCATTAATGTCAAAGGGGGAGGAAGTTTGATTTTGTGAGAAAGGTTAGTTTGAATAAGATACATCTTGGGGAGATGTGAATTATTATATTTGTTTGAGTCTTTTCCATCAATGAAAAAGGGGGGTTTTGTTGAGTTATGTTCTTATTATTGGTTTTGTGTCATTGTTGTTGCCATTGATGTCAAAATCAAGATGGATGGCATTAATGTTAAGGTCAAGTTGAGGCCATGCATGGTGAAGTGGTATGCCACAAAGAAGTCTTATGACAAGATAAAATTTTAACGAAAACTATTGTCTCTCTATTGAGAGAGAATTTGAAGGAAACCAAGTAATTTTTCTAAGGTTGATAACATGTCAAGGTCAAGATCAAGATCAAGATACAAGGTAAGCATACTTTTTAGCACTAATCTTAAGGACTATTGGCATATCATGAGCATGTGTTTGAAGATGGTGTTATGGTAAAATGGATACACAAAGGTATGATTGGATGTGTAATAATTCCAAATAATTATTATGAAGTGTTGAAACACTTAATAAATTTTCAAGGTAAACATTCAGGGGTATGGTCTTAAGCCTAAAAATGCAACCAGAGTAGTCCTAGACTCTGCTTGACCTAATGAGGAGCCTTGAAGTTTTATCATGAATGAAAATAATTGGTAAATAATGTGAGAAGATGTTTGAAACTATTTAAAAATGTGTATAAGGTTTATAATATTTTAGAGGCGGTTTCTAGGTCAGTTCTTGGCTTTGTCTTTACTTAAAGAGACCTAGTGAGAAGACACAGGCTTGGTAGCATGATGAGGTGAGAAGTATATGGATTGTAAGAAAAATATTTGAAGTTTGTGATAAATTTATGAAATTGTATGATTAGATAATTATATGTTTATTTCATTAAAATAGGTTTCAATGTGTGTTAAAGGTCTAGGTATGGATTATAGGTTTAGGCTTAGTATGCAAAGAGACCTAGTGTGGCTTAGGGGTCAAGATCAGTTTCCAAAGTGCCAGAGATCATGAGACAAGTTTTAGAGGTGTGATAGTTTTTATTAAGTGTATTTACCAAGTATGAGGTCAAAATCTAAAGGAGAAATCATGAAATATGGTCTTGAGGTTTTCTATGTGTACATAATGAGGTATAATTGACTTGAGAAGAATTTTCTTATGCTCGTTGTCACATGAAACATTTACATGAGATATTAATAATTTAATTAAAGTTGGGGAAGGTTCCTATCTCAAATTTCTTGGTGTTGGTTTTGGAGTTTAGCGTTAACACCAAGAAATTTGAGATAGGAAGCTTCATAAAAATGGATTATATGACCTAGTTTTATGATTTCATCATGTATAATACTTTCTTTAGTTTCTCCTAGTGGTATTGGTCTATCGAAAGAGTGAGTTCAAACTATAGGAAACCCCTTGTTTTTAAGATTTTTGATGTAGTAGGTAGGGTTGACCAGGTCAAAGCATGAAAATTATTGGAGTATTATGTGTGATAATTGTATTTTATGAAATGTAATTTTATAATCAGTTTAAATACTTCAAATATGATAAACTAGTCATGGAAGTTGGCTTATCACTAAAAAGGCCTAATGAGGAAGATAATGAAAAAACTAGTCAAAAGTGAGAATGAGATTAGGGATGGGTTTTAGTGGATGAGGGATTGATCAAAATTCATGGGGTTATTGTTAAAAATATATATCACATATCCAATTTGAGTATATTTTTTATAAATTCACCTATACAATTTGAAATTTGTTCTCAAAGTGAGGTCTGTGTATAGTGAAGACATGAGATTGGTCTGTAAGACCAATATTGTTATAGAACCTTATAATATATTTATTTAAATATTTTCTAAGTATGATGAAGGATCATATAAACCCATTGGAAGTTCATAAAAGTGTTCACATAGGTATTTTATGTCTTGGTTTCCATGATTATGTTTTCAAGCATTTAGGTAGTTTTCTAAGTATTAGTGACAATGATGTTTCTAGATCATTATGTACAAAGTTGAAAAATAAAATTCACATGAAATTATTCTATAAGTACTATATGTTAATTTTAATTCATTTTTATTCATGATAAATTATTTTTAAGGCATAAAAAGTCATATCTTCTTGACTTCATGTTTGAGGCATGTGTGCAGTTTTGAATGAGCATATGGAAGTGATCAGTTTGAGGTCTTTTTGACTAGTTAGTGTAATATAGTGAACATAATGATGAAAATTAGACAATTTAAGTTCTATCCATTTTATTTTTTTATATGGTTATAATTATTGACTCTATATTTCACCCTAGCTGAGGAAAGGATTGTTCATGTCCTCACCTCAAACCTAGGTTAATAGGGGAATGACCTTAAGTTGTGTGTTACATAATGAGTAAGTTATAACTCTAGATTTTAATGGGATATGCCCCCTAATTTTATCATTTAATTTCTATAACTAATAACTAAACATGTTGGGGTTAAAATATTAAAAGATATTGTATAAATTAAAACTACTCTAAAATGTCGTGATTCACATGATAACCATTCTATCCACTCATTCAACTTGGAATCTCAACACACTAATATAAAATGCATAGAGATAATATACTATGTTAAATTAATTTTATTAAACTATGTTTCCTCTATATGTTAGTATAATTATCTAAATTGAGAGGGTCATGAGGAGGATGCGTAGTTTAAGGCACTTACAACCTAATTTCCACTCCAAACCTGAGCTATCCACTTTACAACATAATATACAACCTGCCAAGAATATTTTAATACTCAGGTGTAAATTGTAACTAAAAATGGAATTACATACCATTTTTTTATATTTTACAATCATAAACACACAAAGTATATACCATGAAAAAGCTTCAAGATGGTCTATTCATCATTCAAGAGATGAATGAGTACAAATGCTAGTAGAGTCTCCACCTACTAGTCTAAGGGATAAAAAATAAGGAAAGATTCCTTAAATATATAGAATTTATGATGAAATAATAGGTTTAATATGATGTATAATATTGGATGGGAGGTCATCAATGACCACATTCAACTTAAACTTTAGTTAAAATAATTACACAATTCTCATTCTAGCTCTTTCCATGCATTAGACCTCCTTGATGGCTCATTGAATGAGATGTTATAATTGGAGTGAAGTAGTAAATCATGTAATAGACTCATTAAACTCCTTTTAGATCATAACCATACCTAATAAATTTTAACCATTCCATTTTGTGATAGTTAAAATCATGAAGTAGGCCCTCATAACCATGTAGTAACCCACTCTCTTCTACATCAAATTGGTAATATAAATGAAAATATCTTGACCTCCATCATATCCATTAAATACACATTGAGATAGATACCAATGTAACATCCTTTTATTGAATCATTTCACTAGTCTTTGAATTCTAATTTATCTCTCTTTATTGATCAAATAGGTCAATTAGGCCTAATTACCTAAGTGTTGAAACTTGTCAACTATTAGAGACATATAAAAAATATTAATATAATATGTATTAGTGTTATTGATACTTTATTAAAGTTACTCAACCATGAAATATTTTTGTTTAAGATTTAGACACCTAAAACCCCACTTCTCCAAGTTGACTGGTTCATCTCTCTTAAACATGACATACTGGTAGTTTTGAACATAATTATAGGGACCTCTAAAACTAAAAAATTTATCATCAATTTTTGAGGAGTTTTAATAAGTCACAAACTAACCACCCTAATTATTGGAACCACTCTACACTATCAAACACCCTTATTTCTTCTCAAAACCCTAAAAATGTGACTATTAATGAGGATTTTATACCATGTCCATATATTCAAGTACCATAAGGTAAATCCCATATAATTTTAATTTACCATACATGATATTTATAGGTCATTTTTGTATGTTAGGGCATCAAAATATCAATTTTTATAAGACTAGGTTTACCTAGGGTTTTAGGGAGGTTTAGGAGTGTTTACGAGTCTTATACATTATTCATATGGTACAAAAGTATAATCTTGGAATAAATTACTTTAAAATATATTTAATTTACCTACTCAACTTACATGAGTGTCTTAGACTCCCATTCAAAGGGTAGATGAAGATATGAATGTCACAAAGTGACCTTAGGGTAGTTTTTAGGACATTTATGAGTGCCTAATTTATTAACATTTGTTCATGAGGACTAGCTCCCAAATTCCAATCATTATATCATGAATTATTATTTAATATGGGTACCTAAAGCATACTAATATATTTATTCCTAAGGACTTATGTGGTGGAGTGGGTGAGTGCTTGAAGTTGGCACTTTGGTGGACTATGTATAGGGTTGAGGGTTTTGATCAAAGTTTTGAATATATTCTAACCCTTTCCACTCTTTTCATAATTTAAAGGCTCTTAATTAGTTCCTTTACATCCTCATACTTTACCACTTGATTAGACAACCTACTGTAGGAGCTTGAGAGAGCCTTGATATGGCACTAGGGTCTATAATTAGGCTTAAAGCATGCTTATTTAGCTTGTATTCAATGGTATTTGACTATAATTTTGGATGTTATCCCTTAGTTATAAGGTATTATTCCATTTAAAAATAATTATATATTACCCTAAAACATTTTTTGGGTTCCAATCCACCTTTTAGACATTCTAATACTTAATTTTGCATGTTTAGCTCGTAAACTACTTATCTAGACACAGCTTGGTCTGAGACAAAATAGTTAGTATACCCATTATTTATCTGATGAAGATAATAAAATAGGTACCTTTTAAAACTAAAAAGTACTCTCTTCCAAATTTTGAGACTTAAATATACCTATAAGGGTCTCAAATGGCCATTTTGGCTCAAAATGGTCTCACACTACCTATAGACTACATAGTTAAGTGCAAGGTTGTCATACAACTTCCACTTCTTGTTCCCTAAAGATATATATGCCTTAACCTCATTTTATAGTCCTTTTAAATCCCCATTAATATCTCTTAGGTCTCATCTTCATATATCTATCTTCTTCCTGTAACTCACTTGGTTTCTTCATTCACATGAATGCCCTCTTAGAGCTAGCTGACTAAGTTTTGTTTGAAACCATATATATACCATTTATCACTTATGGATTGATTGATGATGGAATTTAACTGATGCACATATCTCATCCTATATTTATATGATCAATATTCATTAAGGGTTGTAACTTTTGAATCAAGATCTTCTTCTTTTTTGAATGGATCAGCTTGCATTTTGAAACCCTATATTTCCTCCTATGATTTGACTGAGGGTATGGTCTTAGTTTAATATGATTAGTTCAATATATCAAACTTTGTCTATGGTATGATACATATTTTATGAATTTAACTTGAGTATCAAGACCATTAATTTGAATTGGCCTTTGAATCATTGAAATATTCATGTACTTTTATCAAATCTACCTTAATTAGCCTATAGGTGTCTCTTCTGCCTTCTTGGATGGGTGACGGGATTTTTTATCTCTGTATAAGTGTCATGAAAATTTTATGGGTATTATTATCTTCAATAAGGTCATTGTGAATCTAAAACTTCCACCCATTATCTCAACAATGAATTCCAATTTCTGAAACATAACTTTCTTACTCTCATAACTTGGTTGTAGGTGGACATAGTGTTGTTGTAGGTGTGTTTAGATTAGAATAAAGGTATATATTCCACCTTGTAATGGTATTTATTCCTTCCACATAGGATTATATCAAAAATATATACATTCATTCTCAACTCCCATACTTCATGTGCCACCTAGACATCATCTACTTTTTTAAATTAAGCTCTTAACATTCATTATTTAAAATAGTATTGTGAGCTCTTCAATTCAACTCTTATGATATTAATCCTTATTGTATATGGTGAACATTAGTGTTCTATAATCTATATTAAATATTTACTTCCACCTTTAAACCTTGATTAAAGTATATATAGTGGACCAAACTCTTTTTTCTTGTAACTTTCTTTCTTTGCTCTTTAGCATGGTAACTATATGTTTGTGTTCTGCTTGATATGATATAATGGAATGATTAATATAAGGGTAATATATTAAATTATATATTACAATAACTTGATCATTCACTATATACCCTTGACTATCCATTTTTTCCTAGGATAATCTTTGACCTCCTTTAATTGATCCAATTATCAAAAATCCCTTGGCTCCTCTCCTTGTGTAGACTGAGATAGTCTAGGTACACCTTCTAAATTATATAATTCAATGTATTTTAGGTTTTTATAAAAATAATCCATTATTTTAATTCATTAAAAACTTACCCTTCTCTCCCCTTGCATACTTGCCTCAAGCACATGGTTCTTCAAACACATGTCTTTTGTGACTTTCTTGCTTTATCCTCAACATGTTGATTGTAAGTGGATTTTGATGCTATTGTAAGTGATAATTATGATTGTGATGGAGATAATTAATTGATGAAATATGAGGTAATGATCTATTCCAACACCCTCATAATTAATTTAATGCCTTGCTATGCATCTTCTATTTAGGATAAGCCTTGATTCTTTCAAACACTCGAACTGTCATGAACCTCCAGGGTTTTCCCATTATATGGATTGAGATAACTCAATGAATCATTTGAGATGAATGATATATTATAAATTTATGTTTTCATGTGGAATTAAATAATTATTTATATCATCACAATTTTTCTCTTTTATCATCTTCATTTTCCCTTGAAAGGCCTCCTCAATCATGTATCTTTAAATACATTACTATAGTGGTCAAATGGTTGGTTATAGGTGATTGTTAGGTATCCTTAATATTTTTTATGAACACATGACTGGTATCATGAAATCAAAAGATTAACAAAGATGCATAGGCTCATATTAAATGATTTAGACTTATGAAGAGGATGGGTGAGTGGGAAAAGGTGGAGATGAACTGACAAGGAGATGAAAACATGTAGATATGATTATAACATAGTATAAAGGTACTGAAGGAATGTAAAATTACAAGGTATGTATAATGGAATGGATAAAACATGAGAGACCTCCCAATCACAACCAACTTTAACCTTAAATGACCTTAAGACATAGGCCTAAGTATTTATCAAGTTTTGAAGACATAATAGGCACCTAAAGAGTCAAAACATGAAACATAGGATATTTTGAAGATCATTAACTTTTGATTAAAAAAAATTAAACTTTGAAAAAAAGGAATAAGTGTGTTTAGAGGTAAGAGGGGTGGTATATAGGCCATTAAGGATGAAAATGAGATAGATAGAATATTTTTCAAGAATATTAATATGCTACATCATCAATATACACTTTTTCTCTATCTTAAACTTCCTTTTGAAGTTTAACAAGTGTCTTTGGACTACACACAATCTATTACATAGTGATCTCCATATGTGCATGAATCCTTCTTCCTTTGAAGTCTTCTAAGATATCAAGGGATATTAGACATTCAAAAATGCATTGAAAACATTAAGAAACCTATGAAACCTTTTCAACCAAATCAAATAAACTACTAATGAATACCTTCAACATTGTTTAATATAATCATCTTTCATGTAGATTGCAAACTAATGTAGCTTGAGCATTTTTTTGTCTCATGAGCTCAAATGTGCAATACAAATGTATAAATTGTCATGGGAGGATCATGAAAGACTTGGGATAAAAACATCAATTATTAGATTAAGCAAATAACTCATAAATTCATGAAAACTACCTGGTTGAAGTTGGTATGTGCAGATGTGAGAGGCATATAAATCCCTTAACTTATTAAGAAATGTTCATAAATATGGGGAGACAAATATTAATAAAAATGATCACAATTTTAATTTTGTTGAGTTTATTTATTTATCCAAGAGATGGGACCTCCAATCTCTTTCCTTTTTACATTATAAGTAAAAACCTTAGGAGATGTCTAAGCTTGCAAAGAAAGGCTGATGAAGTGAATAACAATTTTGAGCCTGTTTGACCTCAATTCAACATGAAACTTTTTTGACACATAATTCATGATCTCACATTCATCCCATGATCATTTACTATATGGTATAGTCCATACCATTCCATACAAGTGCATAAATAACCCCCCAAAAAGGTGTTCTTTTTCACCATTTTCTCCACGTTCTGAATTTATAATACCATATGGGGGTCAAATGTGGAATATCATGAGTTATTAAGACATTTTAAACAATTAAAATTTAAGATGGGAAGTGGAAATGCCATAAAGTGGCACATAGGGCCCACTTGGATAATGAAAGAGTGTGAGTGGGCCTTAAAGGGACTCTAAATGGCATGAAACACTTAGGGAGAGAAATTTGGCATGGATAACATGTATTCAAGGCTTAATTTTAATACAATTAACAAGTCACTTTCCATTTTATAACTTTATAAGGAAAAATAGGCTCATGAAGGGGTTTGATGGGTGACTAATGACTTAGGAGGGATAATGAATGAGTTAGATGAACTAGGATGGATATATCATAGACTATGTATTTTGAACACACCATGATATTCATCTTATGGCCTTCAAAATTATTACAAGTCCTTCATATTACCATAATATCAATATACTCCTCAAACATGGCTAAGAACTCATTTGACTTCTAGGACATTTTTACAATGATCTCTCTCATCTCAAGATAGTAAGAAACCTAACATATAATCTTAAGGACTTCAAGACACTCATGACACCATGGATCAAACATGAAACTATAACAAATCATGATTCTCTTAGTCAAGATCCAAATACTCTCATCAGGACAAGGATGACATAACCATACCAGGAGTAATCATAAGTAGGTTAGGATGATGGTCAATAAAAAATTTAGATATAAGGGGTTGACATTTGGCCTATGAGGTTAAAAATGCCAAAAATTTTGGCAACACTGATGGGAAACAAACCTACTAGTCAAGATAATTCAGACACTTTCATGATAAAGATGGTATGATGGCTCAAATAGAGAAACATAACATGATGACTCCTTGGACTGCTAAATTGATTTGTAATTTTTACACCTCAAAGACATATAGTATCAACAAGACACACACGCAAAAAAAGAAGAAACATAACACTAATAAGCACACCAAACAATTAATAACAAATAAGGGGAAGGACTAAGGTAACATGACACTACTTATAAGCTTATGCAACACACATATTTGTATAAGATAACTAAGTACTAAAAAAAAAATTGACTTTGACTTCATTCCCTTAGGATCAAATAGGAATGTTATATGATCATTATGTCACCATGATGTGGAGTTATCATGTGATGACTTTGGTGCAATCAAACTTAGATCATTAGATGATAACCTATACTTTTAGTTAAAACTCTTCTGATTACTTGAAAGAGGAAATGAACCTTCTAGCTTCATCCCTATGTAGATGGGTTGAGTATGAGGGTGAATAACTTAATCATATTTATCCCATATCCTCATATTTTTTATCGTTAGTCCCATCTCCTCTTCAAACAGGGGATGCAACTGAATCTACCCATTATATTCAAGATGATTAGTTTCCCAATGATCTTTGGCAAGGTCCTATTTAAAGTTTGTTTGGTGTAGAGGTGCGGTGTCTAGACTTAATCATAAGTCTTATAAGTCCTCCCAAAAATACATATCATCTTGATCACTAAAAAAATCATGGGATTGGTTTATATTTATTCCATTTACTTGGAAAGCATCTTGTTGATCAATTACCTCTTTTCCTTGGGTAAGGTTCTAGCAAAGCTATTAGTCTACTAAAATTTGTTCTTATTCATCTCCAATGGAGGGTGACATCTCATCAATTAATTCATGCAAAATATCTTGTTATCTAGGCACTTATTGAGCCATATTGTCTTCCACACTTAAAAATTTAGGTTGTTATCCTATCACCTCATTCAAGTCTACTACAACGAGTTGTTATATTTCATCTAAGAACTCCATGTATAGGTGTTGTGACTGATATTCCAATGGATCATTGACCTTAGTTTCAAGAGTTCCCTTAGGGAAGGAATAACTTAAATTTCAAGATTTCCCTTAGTTTCAAGATGTCCCTTAGGGAAGGAATAACTTGATTTTCATCAACATCAACTCCAACATTATGACATTGCAACTATCCCATATCACCTAAGTTCTCCTAATGTTTAACTTCTAATACATTAGGATGCATATGGGTCCCAATCTAAATTTATTCTTCATATCAACTCAAAATTGCCTCTCCAAAGTGTTATTGACACTCAATTTCAACTATAACACTATCCATCTCTTGAAGAGCTTCCCCTTCATTGACCAACATTGATAATTTGTCCAACATACTTGGGTACTCAGGATTTGGTTTTGACACAATTGATTTCTATTCAAGAGAGGAGAGGGTGGGTGGGAAGCATATTTATTTGGTCTCCTTGATATCTATAAGGGTGTTATCCAAACTTAGGATCTTAGGAATGTCATAATTAAATATACAATCCTTGCTCTTGGAGACTTTGTTTTCCTTGTCACTTTCTGATATGATTAGATGTTCTTGAGTTACTACAATATGAAGGATTGAGGATGCATTTTGAGATCATAGTAAGACCCTTGAAATAGACTTCATATCTTCATTTTATTTATTTTGACTTTCCATTTCAAGGGTAGGCATAATGAAGTGTTGGTCTTTATCTCATGAAGGATCCCAAGCTGGGGGTATTTAAATATTTTGATTGGGCATAGGATCTTGAACACAACCATATTTCTTTAGATAAAGGTGGTGAAGGCAATATCCCTTTAAGTTGGTTGGAGTGTATGTCTGAATGTGGAATTTAGAGATTTGTTCAAACCTAATTTTAACTCCTACATTATGCTCAAGTTTTCATACCATATGAGACAAGTCATTAGATAAACACACCCAAACCTTAGACATAATATTAATAGCTAAACACAAGGCAAAGTGAGGCAATAAATCTACTATAATAAGGTCTTACATAGCTAAAATCTTAGGGTAGGAATGGAATGTTATTTAAAGGTTTTTAATAAGAAAAAATATATTCATGGGAGACCCATTCCACTACAATTCAAGGTCAAAAATTGGTTCATACATTAGGTTCAAGTTATCTGCCACTAATTTAGGAATAATTAGATGACCTACCCTATAATTGAATAAATAATTGTGAACTAAGAAATCATCTATGATTAGAGAAGAAATAAAAGGAGATGGAGTAATAAACATAGTTTGTTGTTATTGGTTTGCATCACTAATTTTATGAGGAATAGGTTCTCTACATTCACTTTTATTTGTTTGCCTACAACATTCCCGTAACTTGTCCCTTCCTTTTCTTAATTTCTCAATCTCTGAGTGTAGATGGCCATTATTTGGTGAAGATGGATTAAAAGTGGAAGTAAGTTGATAATATGACTAATCATGAGGATGAATATTTTATAATGGGGGTAAAGGAGGTTCAAAATAAGGTGGATGGTCTTGGTAGTATGTTGGGTGTCTATTATATGGCTAGTAAGGATCAATGTAATGCTCATATGGGATATGATAAGGTGGATATGAGGGTGGAGGATAAAATCCCACCTTATAATATGACATGAATGCTTATATTGAATATGTATCATATTATAACCATATATAATAATTTTTTACCTATGCATCAATGAAACCATGATATCTCTAAGCTTGAAACTGATTGCAAACTTCCCAAAGATGTTTTAATTTAACCAAGGTGATTATAGATATTACTATTGATGTATTAAACTTAAAAATGTTCTCTAATGTCTTAAGAGAATGCTTTAAGGAACTAAAAAATTTTCCCACCAAGTGTGCCTGAACTATTAATGATTCTAGGTTGCACCCTAGCTAAGGAGAGGATTGTTCATGTCATTACCCCAAACTTAGGCTAATATGGGAATTACCTTAGGCTATGGATTACCTAATGAGTAGGTTATACATATATATTTTAAAGGGATATATCCCCTAATTTTTTTATTTCATTTCTCTGACTAAGACCTAAGCATGTTGGGGTGATAAGAGGAAAAGAGATTGCATAAATTAAACCTACTCTAAAATATGGTGATGCACCTAATAATAATTTTATCCACTCATTCAACCTGGACTCTCAACACACTAATACATAATACATATAGATGAGAGAATACATTCAATGACTTTTATGCAATTATATTTCATCTAGAGGTTAGTAAAATGATTTAAAGTGAGAGGGTCAAGAGGATGAGGTCTAATTTAAGACACTTGTAACTTGATTTCCTCTCCAAACTTGAGCTATCAACTTTATAACACACTAGAAAACTTGCAAAGAAGATTTAAATAATTAGGTGTAACTTGGAATTGTAAAAGAGATTTCCATACCACTATTTCATATCAAACAAGCATAAACACATGAAGTATAAACCATGAAGAAACTACAAGATTATCTATTCATGATTTAAGAGGTGCATGAGCACAAATGCTAGAAGAGTATCTTCATACTTGCCTAAGGGATACAAACTAAGGCAAAAATACTTAAATATATAGAAGATATGAGGAGATAGTAATTGGAATCTATCATATAATAATGGAGGGGAGGTTATCAATGACCACATTTAACTCAAACTTCAATTATAATACTTAAACAAGTTTAATTCTAGCTCTTTCCATGCATTAGACCTCATTGATGGCTCCTTGAATGAGCTATTGGAATTGAATTAAATTTTTTAAGGGTGTAACTAACTCATTAATATATTTTTATATCATTATCATGCTTAATAAATGTCTACCATTACATTTTGTGACAGTTACAATCATGAACTAGGCCCTCATAACCATGTAGAAACCTACTCTCCTCTACATCAAATTGACAAAGTCAAGGAAACTACCTTGACCCCTATCATAGACATGAAATTAAAATATAATTCCATTCAAGGTTGAGATACCAACTTAAAATCCTTGAATGGACTTATTTCACAATTTTTTCAATGCCAATCTAGCTTTCTTTATTGATCAAATAGGAAAATTAGGCCAATTACACCTAATTACCTAAGATTTGAAACTTGGTAGCCATTAGAGACCTAAACCAAATCTTAGTATCCTATGTATGAGTTTGATTCATTCTTGAATCGACATTATCAACCATGAAATATGTTTGCATAATCTTTAGACACATAAAACCTCACTTCTCCAAGTTGATTGGTTCATCTCTCTTAAGCATGACAAACTGGTAGTTTTAAACATACTTTTAGAGACTTATAAAACTAAATCCTTGAGCATGTTAAAATTTTATGAGTTGTATTAAGTCCAAAACTAACTACCCCAATGATTGGAATTACTTTTTACTATCAAACACACTTATTTATAATCAAAACACTAAAAAATGGCTATTTTTAAGGATTATGTACCATGTTAATATAATAAATTACCATCAAGTGAATCCCATCTAAGTGAACTTTATCATCCATGAGATATCTAGGTCATTATAGGATGTTAGGGTATCAAAATATCATTTTTTTGAGATTGGGTCTACCTAAGGTTTTAAGAAGGTTTGGGAGTATTTAGGAGTCTTAGAGATTATTCATACTATAAAGATGTACAAGTTTAGAAAAAATTATATGAATGTCTAGGGAATTGACCTACTCAACTGTTGTGAGTGTCTTGGACTCCCATGTAAAGGGTGGATGAAGATATGAATGTCACAAAGTTACCTTAGGGTAGTCTACAGGGCATTTTTGAGTGCCTAATTTCTTAACATTTGTTCATGAATACTAGCCCCAAAATTCTAATAAATATATCATGAGCTTTTATTTAATAGGGTTACCTAAAACATACTGATATATTTGGTCTTGATAACTTATGTGGTGGAGTGGGTGAGTGCTTGAAGTTGGCACTTGGGTGGACTGTCTGAAAAGTTAAGGGTTTCGATCAAAGTTTTGAATATATTCTAACCCTTCCCACACTTTTATCCATTTAATTTATCTTCATTAGGGCCTTGACATCCTCATACTCCCCTAGTTGATCATACAACCTATTGTAGGATATTTAGAGAGCCTTGATATGGCATTAGGGTCTATAATTAGGTTTAATGCATGCATGTTGAGCTTGTATTCAATGATATTTTAATGTATTTATGGATATTATAGATTAGGAAAAAGGTATTATTACATTTAAAAATCATTATATACTATCCTAAAACCTTTTTCAGGTTTCAATCCACCTTGCATATCTTCCAAGACTTGATTTTGCCTTCTTAGCTCCTAAACTACCTGTCTAGACATATCTTGGTCCGAGACAAAATAGTGGGTATAACCAACTATTTGTGTTAACAATAAAATAGTATGTGTACCTTTTATAACTCAAAATTACTCTATTTTCTATATTTAGTGACTTAAATCTACATATAATGGTCTCAAATGGCCATTTTGGCTCATAATGGCCTCACACTACCTATATATAATGTGGTTGAGTGCAAGGTTATGATGTAACTTCCAATTATTATTACCTTGAGGATATATAGGAATAAAAATAATTTTATATTCCTTAGTAATCCCCATTATTTTCTCATATTTCTCATCTCCTTAGATCTATCTTCTTCCTATAAATCACTTGGTCTCTTAATTCAAATGAATGGCCTCTTAGGGCTATCTGATTCAGTTTTATTTAAAACCCTATATATACCCTTTCTCACATGTGGCTTGATTGATGATGTTATTTAAGTGATGTAAAAAAATCATAATATATTCCTATGATCAATATTCATTAGGGATTGTAACTTGTGCATCAAGATCCTCTACTTTCTTGAATATATCAACTTGCATTTTCAAACCATGTATTTCCTCCTTCATTGATTTGACTGAGGGTATGGTATTAGTTTCACAGGCTAAGTTATATACCTTCACGTTTTTATATGGTATGAGTCCTATTTTTTGAATTTAACTTGAGTACCAATACCCTCAATTTGACTTGGACTTTAGGCTATCGAAATAGTCATGTACTTTTTTTTATCAAATATGCCTTGACTAGTCTATAGGTGTCTCTTCTACCTTCTTGGCTAGGTGAGGGATTATTTACATATAAGAATCATGAAAATTTTATGGGAATTATTACCTTTAATAAGGTCCTTATTAATCTTAATTTCTACCCATTATATGAATAGTGACCTCCAATTCCTACAACTTAGCTTTCTTGCTCTCATAATTTGGTTGTAAGTGGACACAATGTTGTTGTAGGTGTGTTTAGTTTAGAGGAAAGGTATATATCTCACCTTGGAATCATATTTATTCCTTCCACATAATATTATCTCAAAAATTTATACATTCAATCTAGGTTCATAGACCTCAAGTGCCACCTAAACATTATCTACTCCTTTAAATTAAGTTCTCAACATTTATTATTTAAAATAGTACTATCACCTCTTCAATTAATATATTATGATCTAGATAATTATTATATATGATGAACATTTTTTTTTATAATATATATTCAATGTTAAGTTACCCATTCAACCTTTATTCAAGTACATACAATGGACCAAACTCCTAAATCTTTCAACTTTCTTGATTTTCTCTTTAGCATGGTAACTATAGGTTTGTGTTCTACCCAATATGAGAGAGTGGAATGATTAATATAAGGGTAATATAATCAATGATAGATTACAATAAATTAATAATTAAATATATACCACACCCTATCCATATTTTCCTAGGAGAAGCCTTGACATCCTTCAAATGATCCAAGTATCAAAAATCCCTTGGCTCCTCTCCTTGTATGGACTAAGACAATCTAGGTACACCTTTTGAGGTGTATATTTCAAGTTAGTTTAGGGTTTTATGGTAATAATCCATTTTTTAATTAATTAAAATCTTCCTCATCTCTCCACCCATACTTTCCTCAATCATAGGGTGATTTAAACTCCTACCTCCTACAACTATCTTCCTTTACCCTCAACATACTGACTGTAGGTGGATTTTGGTGCTACTATAAGTGCTCATTATGCTTGTGATGGAGATAACTAATTGATTAATTATGTTGTAATTATATATCTAACCACCCTCATAATTAATTTAATGCCTCACTATTAATATTATATTTAGGATAAGCCTTGATTCTTTTCAAACACTCCAACTATCAAGAACATTTGGGCTTTTCCCATTGTATGGGTTGAGACAACTCAATGTATCATTTGAGATTAATAATATAGTATAAACTAAGTTTTTCATATGACATTAAATAATTATTTATATCATCACAAGATTTATATTTTCTCATCTACATTTTCCCTTGAAAGTCCTCCTCAATAATGTTTCAATAAATACTATGCTACAAGGGTCAGATGGTTGGATGTAGGTACTTATGAGATTTCCTTAATGGGATTTATGACCAAATGAATACAAAAAATTCGTGATATCATGACTTATAAATATTACCAAGGATTAATAGGATAATATTAATTTATTTAATCTTATGAGGGAGGATGGGTGAGTGGGTAAAGGTTGAGGTGGAGTGAAAAGGAGATGAAAATAAGGAGACAAGATGATAACATATTATAAAGGTAGTGAAGGAATGTAAAATGAAAAGGTATGTATAATGGCATGGACAAAACATGAGATACCTCTAAATTTTAACCAACCTAAACCTTATATGACCTTAAGACATAAAAATAAGCATCTATGACCTTTTTGAGGCATAATAGGCACCTACACAGTCAAAACATGAAACATAGGAAACTCCAAAGATCATTAACTTTTATAAAAAACCTTAAACTTTGAAAAAAATAATTGAACATGTTTAGAGGCATGAGGGGTGCTCTATAGGCCCTTAAGGCTAACAAGGAGATGGATAGGATTGTTTTATATAACATGAAGTTGCTACATCATCAATATACACTTCTTCTATGTCTTGAAATTCCTTTTGAAGATTTGTAGGTGTCTTTAGACTACACACAATCTATTATAAAGTGATCTCTATATGTACATAATTAATTCCTTCGAGTTATTATAAGATATAAATGGATATTATAAATTCAATAAGGAACTGAAAACATTTAGACACCTCTAAAAATATTCAACCTAGTCAAAGAAACTATAGATGAAGACCTTCAACATTGTTTAATATAGTCAAGTTTCTTAAAGAACTAAAACTAGATTAGATTTAGTTTTTTTTGGTCTCATGAGCTCAAGCATGTGATATAATCCTATAAATTTCCATAGAAGGAACCTATAATTATTTTATTAATAAATTTATTGATTAGATTGAGAAAATATTTCATAAATTCATGAAAATTGCCTAATTGAAGTTGTCTTGTGTAGATGTGAGAGGCATACAAATACCTTAAATTCTAAAGGAAGGTTCATAAATATAGGGAGACAAAACTTCATGTAAATACCCATTATTGGAATCTAGTTGAGTATATTTATTATGGCCAAGAGGTGGGACCTTCACTCTCTCTCCTTTGTATAGTACAAGAAAAAACTTGAGGAGAAGTCTAAGTTTGAAAATAAGGGTTGATGAAGTACAAAAGGTTTTGATATTTTTTTACATCCTTTCAACTTAAATAAATTTTGAGACATCATTCACGATCTCACCTTCATCCCTTGATCCTCTACTACATGGTAAAGTCTATACCATTTTGTACAAGTGAATAAATGCCATAAAAATGTGTTTTTCACCATTTTATCCACATTATAGCTCTTCAATGCCATATGGGGGTCAAATTAGAAATAGCATGAGTTATAAATAATTTTAAAGAAATAAAAATTTATGAGGGAATGTGAAAAAGCCATAGAGAAGCACATAGGGGCCACTTGGCTAATGAAAGAGTGTGAGTGGGCCTTAAAGGGACTCTAAATGGCATGAAATTCTTAAGGAGATTAATTTTGTGTAGAAAAAATTTCTTAAAGGATCCATTTTTATATAATTGACAAGTCACTTTCCCTTTTCTAAATTTTATAAGGCAAAATAGTCTCATGAGGGGGTTTGAGGGGTGATTAATGGTTTAGGAGGGGTAATGAAAGAGTTAAATGAAATTATATGGATATTTAATAGATAAAGGATTTTTAACACAATGATATTAATTTTAAGGATTATAAAATTATTATGACACCGTCATATTACCAGAATATCAATATACTCCTCAATTAGGGCTAAACACTCATTTGACTTCCAGGACCTTTTGACAATGATCTCTCTTATCTCAAGACACTATGACACATAACATATCATCCTAATGAAATATATATAATAGTGAAACCATGGATCAAACATAAAACTATAACACAACATGATGTTCTTAGTCAAGATCCAAAGCCTCTAATCAAGATAAGGATGACATGATCACACTAGGAGTAATCATAAGTAGGCTAGGATGATGGTCACCAAAAAATTTATATATAGGGGGTTGACATTTCTCATGTGAGGATAAAAATTTAAAAAAATTATGTGTCAAAGTTGAGTGTATTCTTTATATTTTCAAAGTATACTTTAGGCCAATAATAAGGCCTAATTATGAGTAGACCTAATGGTGTGGTTTAAGGATTGAAATGATATAAATAGTGTTAGGGACACAACGTGAGCTTATAAAGGGTATAATTAAATTTTTTGTGAATTTTTTTATCCATTTATGGAGGATCAAATTGTTCTAATGAGCTCAAGATGAAATGTGTGCCTTGAGAAGACCTAATTGTATTAGGTCTCTACTAGGCCTAATGGTGGTTTTGGTCCTTATGGAAGGTGATCGACATATGTAATGGTTGTTTCACTTATGAAACATGTTTTTTTATCTATTACAAGGTCTATAAAAGTATTAATATGTTTGTGTCTAGCCAAGGTGTGTGAGATCAAGTGTTAAGTATAAAAAGAAGGTCTAATAGGCCTAATTTGACTAGTTGAAAATATTGAGAGATGAATAAATGATATAAAAATAGAGAAATTAGGTTGAGGGAAAAAATAAAATTAGAGATGTGATTTTAATATGTAATTAATTTAAAAAAAGGATTTTATAGATGATGATGAAGGTCATATGTCCTAAATCTTCCTAGAAGAGGGCTAGTTGACTAAAGAGGCCTAATAGGCTATTTTAGAGAGATAAAAGAGTGTGAAGATAAAAAGAAGGTGATAATCATTAGTTGAGTTAACAAAAAGTGTCAAATTTTGATCAAAGTTTTTAGGTATCTGATTTGGTTCTGAGCTACCTAGGGGGTTGGTTCCTCCTTACAAGTTGGTGTTTATTAAAGGACTAGTTGAGTTGTTGTATGACTAGTGAGGGGTTGGTTCTCCTCTTGGGGTTGGTGAATCACTAAATATTAATTAATTTTTTATATTAATATATTAAAATATGTTTTAAATTTTTTTTAACCCCCATGAGGGTTTACCACATATCTCTTATGTTCATATGCTATATGCTTATGTGAATTCATGTTTATGCATTGATTGATGTATGTGTTTAAATGAATGATTCATGAATGATAAGTGAAAGTGAATGAATATTTTAAGATAAAATTATTCACCCCCATCTTATTATTTGTTCTTAAAAAAATTATTCATATATTAAATCCTATCATAGGTCACCGACACTTAGAAGTGTTACCATTATATCAGTTGAAATAGATCTCATGACCTCACAAGGTGCATTTCAATGTGACAATAGTCTATGGAATGCCTAGTGGGACCACCAATTTAGAGTATTTAATACATTTATAATAATTTTTTCATACTCTTGTAAATTTACAATTGTTTTATACACATATTAATCACTTAGTTACTCTAAAATGCATTCAAAAGATCCTAGTTTTAGATTAATACTTGGTATTTTTGACAAAAGTAACAATAAGGGCATCTTATAGAGGTAAATAGGTTGATTTTTTTAATTTATCATTATATTTATGTATAAGTAAGAGAATGACAAGATTTGTTCCATATTCTATACCATATTATACTACTAATTCTCCCCAACATATCCTAGTACCACATCAAATCTCTCACATGGTAGCATAAAGAACCAAATATTTATACCCTTAAACGGTGGTAACCCATTGGATATTTAATAGTATGATGACATAATTTTTTTATCCTTAAATAACATCCCATCCTTCACTACTTAAAACTCCATAATATGTATTATTCACAAAAAATATGTTGTAAACATTTTTTTCTATTCACCATGTCACCCTAGGACAACATAGCTATGAGGATTCTAGTTACATCCTTAAATGAGGGAGCTCTCAAATGGTACATATGTCTAAAACCATGTTCTATCCAAAATTGATATGAGTTTGGAGAGAGATCATGCTAGCATATCAAGTACAAAAGTAACCACCTCTCACTCATTGAACAACTAACCACCATCAAGAGAGATCCACATGAGGAAATGGTGGAATTAAATTTAATATTCATAAGACTTGGGATATAATCCCACAAATGGTTAAACCTACACCTAATATTGCTTTATTTATTATTTGAGGTCCTTAAATAGTGATATAGTAGTTATCATTCTATCTCTGGGGGTACAACTCTCCTTGATTCCTATGATATTATATTTAGGCATGAAAATTTACTCATACAAGATGTGAAATATACCCCAAGGCTTAGATTTACACATTTTATATATTTTCACCCCTAAACCACTAACTCAACCCACTTTGGCACCCATTCCAGAAGTAAACAACCAACTAATTAGTGAAGGGACAACACTTCGTAGTGAACTTCATGAGGTAAAATCACTATTGTATAGCTTTGGAAATAGATTGGTTTATTGATTTTAAGAAGAAACAAGTATACAATGTTAAATTGTATCAATCATAAAATCATCCCTTCTAACCTCAAAAACATCCCTATTAGGCTAATTCTCAAATATAAGCCCAAATTACACATGTCAAGCTATACAACAGTCACAACCCCAATGCCTCTAGCACCTCAAAATAAATTATGATTATTCAAAAGAACTTTATGTAGGATTATGAAAGGTGGTTTCCTTAAAACCAACCCCATAATTAGACAACTTTTTAAAATGGAGTACTCAATTAAGAATTGATGGTGTAAAGTGTAAAAATAGCCATCTCTACAAGTTGAAGGAGGGCATGAGCCAAATCAAGTTTATGGTGAGTCCACTCTTGTGAACTAGAAATAAGGTGAATTTTTTAGTATGAACTAGACTAAAAATCTAATCAAAATTTTCAACCTAGTATCCCACAATATAAGGTTCAAAAGGAGAGTAGTGTAAGAAGGGCTAGCCTCCATAATTGGTCAAGTTGTAGCTCTACATGATTTTCAAGAGGCTACTAAGGAGAGGGTAGTTATTGGGGCACATTAAATAAAATAAAACTAGGATTCACCTAAGTAAATGTATTCCTAAACTAACACACATTAAAAAGAAGAAACAATTGGACCTAAATTATAAAGGAAACTCAAATACCCTTCAATATTATTGAATAAACGAAGAAAAGTAGTTTGAATATGACCATGTGGGAGGATCTATCCATCCAAACTCAAAGAGGCTTGTTTAAGGAATCCTTAAGTAATATTTGTTAATCAAATAAGGTAATTATAACAACTACCCCTACTAGTTTATGCCAATCTAAGGAAGGAGATAATGGTTAAATAGGTAAATCCTCTCCATTTAAAATTTCTCTTATCATTGGTAAAAGTCATGTCCATAGCGATATGATTAATTATGGGGTAATAAGGAATTCCATGCCAAAGAAGATAACTAATTTTTTATGTCTATAATATGCACCTATATCAAAGTGATTAGTCAAATTCAATGGATCAGTTGTTAGGACTACATGAATCATAAAAGGCCTAAATTTGATCATACATACTTGTCAAAGTATCTCTATTATCCAAGATATTTTAGTCATTAACTTAATCTCATATTTTTCTATATGATTATCATGTGACTTAAATTTAAATCTATTTGGATACTTATCCTTTGATTGGTTCCATACATTTATTAAGAATAAGTATGGGACAAAGGTGACCATTTGAGTTTCTCCAATCTCCAAGGACCACATTAATCTCTATTTTTAAAATCCTATGAATGTGAATTTCATTATTTCTATTTAAGGTGAAGAGGTTACTAGTAATTAAGCCATCACTCTTGTTGAAGAGGCCCTTGATTGATTACTTGATGAGTGGGAAAATGATCAATATGGATTTGATTCATATGATCACATTAAAGAGATTGGATCAAGAACCTAGTATATTCTTGAAGAGGATTCTATTTTAAAAAATATTTTCAAGGGATAAGAAGACCATGAGGGTATGTGTCAGATATACTTTGACATTTTTAGGAGTAGGAATGGGGCTAGTGTAGGTATTGTATTTATATCTACTTAAAGGGAGAAGTATTTTTTCTCATATAGGTTATAATTTAGTTTCACTTACAATGTAGCAAAATATGAGGCACTCATTCAAGGCATCCAAGTGGTATAAAATAATCGAAAAACATTACTTTATCTGCTTGGGAATAGTGATCTAGATGTAAATTAGATTACAAGCGAAAGGGCATCCAAAAATAACTTGTTGAAAGCCTAAAAACTTAGGGTATGAGATTTAATTTAAGGGTTTGATGACTTCAACATATAATATATTCCAAGGAAGCATAATGTTGATGCAGATAGGATTTCCATAGTGGGGGTCATAATATGACATCCCTAATGATGTTGTGAGGACTTAAGAGTATCTTATCAAGGTGATTATTAGACCTATAATAATTTATAACAATGATAGTTGGCAAGTATTTGATAATGATGCACAAATCATAAACTTTATACAAGATGAAGATGAGTTTTTAAATAAAAATTAGAAAAGAAACCCAAGAGTAATATGAGGATCAAATCATCTATCTAAAAGGGGAAAAGTTTCCTAAGGGGTTAGTTACCTTAAAAATCATATTCAACTCAAATGATTATCTCAAAGGTAATAAGATGAATATGAAGCTCAAAAATGAAAATTGCAAACCAATAACTATATCTGATGGTAAATTTCTAAAGGCTTGTAAGGTATGTCCCCAATATGAAATTGATGATTTTTTTTGTATTTTGTAAAAGGTATGATAATATATTTTCTTTTAGATACCAATATCTTAGGGTATTTGACCCAAATTTGGCTCAACACACCATTGAACTTGATCCAAGTGCCAAACTAGTGAAGCAAAAGTAGAGGCCTATAAATACCAAGTTGCAGGCATTGATAATAAAAAGAACTTACTATGCTTATTAAAGCCAATATCATATTACCTATAAAGCATTATTTTTGGGTAGCCAACCCATTCCTTGTCAAGATTAAGAGGTGGGAATTAGTTTATGTGTGGAATTTATGGATTTGAATAGAGTTTCCCTTAAGGGTCATTACCCTCTTCCTTTTATGGATCATATCCTTAAGAATATAGTAGGGGATGAGATTTTTTCACTTCTTGATGGCTATTTAGGATATAACTATATTATATTATAATAATGTGACCAATACAATACAACTTTTACTACTAAGTGGGGTACTTATGATTACATAAAAATGCCCTTTGGGTTGACCAATGCTAGTGAAACCAACCAAAGAGACATGGATATGGAATTTATTGGCCATATTAGTGTTATTATATTGGTTTAATTAGATTACATTACTATTTTATCTAATCACATGGATGGTCACTTAGATCACTTGAGGCAATATTTTAATAGGTGTAGAGAGTTTGGGGTTTCCTTGAACACAAAAAAGTGTGTCTTTGTTATCTATGAAGGTAAGTTATTATTAGATGTGGTTTCTATGGATGTCCTAGTAGTTTATCCAATTAGGTTATAAAAATATTTTATCTCTCACTTCCAAGTCACAAAAAGGGCCTTCAAAGCTTCCTAGGTATGATCAAATTTGTGAGAGTTCATTCTTAACTTTGCTTCTTTAGTAAAACCTTTCACTACTCTGCTTAATAATAATAATCCCACCTTTAGATGGATCAGATAAGATAAAGGAAACTTTGAGTTAATCAAAAGAGTAATTTTTCAATCCCCTACAATCATCAATCCATGTTATGATAAATATTTCAATTTTTAAACTTTTAGGGGAAATTTGAGTATATCATCCATATTAATACAACAAAACTATGATATAATGTAGTAACCCATTACAAGTTTTAGTCAAGATCTTAAATATTATGAGCTAAGGTATTATTTTATGGAAAATAGTTCCTTGATATCATAATATATCTTAAAAAATTCAAACACATGACTTCCAACAATAATATAAAATTAATGGTTCCACACTCAAGTGTGAAAGAATTCTTGTTGAATAAGGGAATAGGAGAAAAAAGAGTTGGTTGGATAAAAAAGGTAATGGAATATGACATTGACATAAAATTCAGGAAGATTTTGAGAGGAAAAGGCCTATGTGAGTAACTAGTAGTAGACTTAGAGGTTTATAACAGGATTCTCCTAGTGCTATAGGAAGGTTAACATGCTAATCATTATGTTCATGGTAGTTGGACTAGAGACATGGTTTCCTTCTTGAAAAATTGTGACTATCCACATCACCTCAACAAGGTTAAAATAAGGTATTTTATAATTCAATCAATTTCATATGTCATTATTGATGATGTATTTTTTAGAAAAGACATCAATTGAGTTATTTTGAGATGTATAAAATCTAACTAGGTGGATAAGGTGATAGAAGAGTTTCATGGTGGCTCATTAGGAGGCCATTTTTCACCTAAGACTACTAATATAAATATTATGAGGGTTACTTACTATTGGTCCAAATTATTTAGAGATAAACATACATGGGTTAGAAATTGTAATAATCATGCCTTCTTCATAGGTAAGAAAGTGTTATTATCCCTTCCTCTCCATCCCATCCAAGTAGAGAAACCATATATGTAGTGAGTTTTGGACTTAATTGGTATGATTAACCCACCTTAAAGTGTTATTCACAAGTGGGTGTTGACTACTACATATTAATTCATGAGGTGGATAGAGGCAATGGTACTCAAGGAAGTAATGCGACATCTGTGTTATATTTATATGAAGGTATCATCACTATGTTTGGTATTATAGCTACTATCATACCTAATAATTCCAAGAATTTCATTGGCACTAGGATCACTAAATGGAGAGTAAATCATGTTATTCACTTGATCACTTATTCTAATTATTAATCCCAAGGTAATGGATTGGTAGAATATACAAACAAGAATCTTTTAAGTATCATCAAAAGGACCATAGAGGAGAACTAAATATCTTGGCATACTAGACTAAAAATAATCTTGTGGGATGATAGGATAACTCCCAAGAGATTTATTGGTAATTACCCCTTCATGTATACCTATGGGAGAGAATAAATGCTATCATTATCACTTGATCTACCATCCCTTGAGCTCCCTTAATAGTTGGAAATGATGGATAATGATGTAATGACTATGAGGCTAGAAAAATTGATTTAGTTATAAAAAAATAAAAATTAGGTAATGCACACTATGGAGCTTCATGAAGCCCATGTAAATAGGAAATTTGATATAAAGGTATCTATTAGAGGCTTAAAATAAGGATACCTAGTGTTAAAATGGGATAAAGATATGGACAAAGCTAGAAAACACACCAAATTTAATGCCATATGGAGAAACCCCTATGTCATATTTAACTACAAGAAATCTAATTATTTTTAACTCTCCAATATGGATGGAAAAGAGATAATAATTCTAGTCAAAGGGTTTCATCTGAAGTACTATTATTGAGGTCTTTTTAGACCTTTTACATTGTAGGTTATATATTTTTTACTTCTTCTAAGTGGTGGTTTCACATTGTTTGGGTAGCCTAGTTATTCTTACTTTCCCATAAATTTTATTTCACATGTTTTTTTATTGATTATTTATTTATATTTTTGAGGTATTTTTAATATTCCTAAATATATTCTAATAGAGTGTTACTTCTAGACTGAGTTATTTCTTGACTCCATGCCTAATAGATTTGATAAGGTAACTAGTCTGAGTGTTTAAGTAAGCAAACACCCCTTAGAGGTTACCAAAATTTTGGATATCCTAGTCACCCTTGGTCCCTTAGACACTTACACAATTTTAGATGGTATTATTTGAAAAAATTAGCTGAATGTGAGATTTATAACACCATGATGACTATTTTGGCCTAGAATCAGGTATGTCTAAGATTATTCATGTTTCCTAAGTGGATTGTTCTTTAATTATAGTGGTATAACACCATTAATGAGGTCTTAAGTTGATGTTTGGAATTATAAATGGGTATAATCTTATATAAAATCATACCAATCTTGGTGAGGTTCATTCCATGGTTAGTGTCCTACAAGATCCATTATCAATGCAATGTTTCATAAGTAGAAAGTTCTAAGGGTCATTATCCATGTCTTGAGGGTGAATGCATATAAAAATTTTCATTAATTTATTAGAATAATATTAGATTTATAAAGTCATATTCATGTGTTTTATAGTGAAAAATTAAGGTCCAAAAAGTCTTAAAAGGCATAACAAGATCATAAACAAAGCAAAATATTTTAAAAGTGCATATGAGGATATAAATGGTCAAGAGGTCATATTTGAGATAATTAGGGTCATTTTAAGAAAGTAAAGAATTATTAAGGTTTAAAATAGTATTTTTTTATATTTTAATACCATCCTCCAACTCACATACATACAAAGGATTAAAAATGTGTTGAACTTAATGATTTCCCTCCATTCTTGTTTTTTCGTGACACTCAACTTTCTCAACATGAGAAGAAAGCATCAAGAAATAATTGAACCATTTCCCATCCTCAAGTACAATCATTGAATTTTAATTTTTTAGATGTATTTTTTAATATATATTAAAAAAATATTCAAATCTAAACCACTAGAGTCAAGGCTTCATGATGTTTTCAATTCCCAGAGCTTCAAGGAAGAGGTTTCAATCATCTTTTGTAGGATTATTGAGATTGCAATGGATAAGGCATCATGTTCAAAGATATAACATCCTATATTTAATTATATTTATGTTTATAAATGAATAAGATGTACTCCCATGAGAAATAACAAATTTTTCAATAATTATAATACTTTTAAGGAAGGTTTCAAGATGAAATTCTTAGTATTTAGGGTTTTTGAGAAGCATTGGTCTATGCAAAATTTTAAGATTTGAAACATGTTATGATTATTTTAGGTCTTAGATAAATATTATATGTTTTATTATTCAAAAAATATCAACTTCCCATAACCCATTTAAAGTATGGATAGGTATACATGATCTAACATATGTAAAAAAATATTGAAGACAAGGAATGAATGAGTGTAGGTCTACAAGGTTCCAGGTTTTATCTTGTGAGCACATTATTAGATGGGTTTTTATAGAAATTATAAATGTAAATAAGATACAAAATATTCCTAAAGAATCTAAAATATGTGTCAAACCTCCTTGATGATTGTGTTATGCAATACAAGACAGACAATCTCTCAAATGTGAAGGTTTGCAAGAGACTACATGTATTTATAGTGTATTTTTTATAGTTAAAATGATACCATTGAAAATCAGAGTTAAAATAGGGTCCAATAATCATTATTAGGTCATGATATGAATGTAAATAATAAAACCATGCTCATAGACCTCCTAATAGGGTAAAAGAAATAGTTTTCAAGGATGATCCATCTCAGCTTAATAGTTACATGGATTAACATGACCATTGAGAAACATAGATAAGGTATTGAGGAGACATATAAAAGTGTTTATAGGTATGAAGAAGGAAACAAGGATATGAACAATCACTAACAAACCTATAACTACATGCAAATAGCTCATGGAAAACATAGTTTGAGATTTATATGAATTTCTCTAGATGTATGTAAAGGAATAAATGATGGAGGATGTTAAGAGGTTTGAAAGGCACCATATAAATAAATAAAAATAGGCTTAAAATATTCAATTCGTGTGGATCCATAAATGACATTGCATACATCCCCTAAACCTTATAAAACCCTAGATCCCATCAATCTAATTTTTTGGTGTTTTATACCCTATTCAAGTGAAATACATGGTTATGGGAAGCTCTATAGTGATTCCAAGATTCTCATAAAACATTTAAACAATGGTATTAAACCCATGGGATCCATTCTCAAGGTTTTCATGAGATTCAAGCTTGGAGAAGACCTAACATGTTTATGGAAAAGGGTAACTTTTACAATATATTTTAAGATATTTATCTCTTGATCAAAGGGGTTTAAACAATCCAAAGAACTCTCCCCTTGCACTAAATACTCTCCAATAAAGTTGTAGGCCCATGGGATCCATTGGTAATCATGATATGAAAGTACTAATAGTTCTTATAAATCTTTAAAATAAGTGAGATACATATACAAATCACTTGTACATGCTTCTAAGATAGTCTCCTAGATGATTAGGGTTACAAAAATGAAATGTGTAGAATAAATAAAAAGCTTTAGGTTCTCCAAAAACATGTATATACAAGATCATGAGCCTTTATAAATCCTAAAATACTAATTTGATGTTGATTTCGTAGGTTTGGTAAGTAAAAATGGTGAGAGTGGTGAATTCTCTGCCCATAGCATGTTTAAGGTAAGAAAGGTTCATTAAGTAAGCAAGTGTCATTATCAAGGTTGTGAGAGTCTACATGTAGGAAAATAAGGTTATTCAAAAATATTTATGGATTCAATACTTTTGTGATGATTTTTTAGGACTACAGTAATTTTGAACCTTTTCAAGGCCTTTTCAATCCTAAATGTTATAGTACAAGATGGATGTTATATTTGGACTCAAATAACATAAAGGTTACAAGCCTATCCAAAGAGGGAGATAATAATTCTAGGTTCAAATAGTTACAATGTTCCTCAAGGTCCTCTATAGCCTTTTCTATCCTATGAAAAAATTTAAATTTTTTTGAGGGATGTAAATGTTTCATGGCTTCAACCTTAAGGGATGAAGTAAGTGTAAAGCATGACATATTTTATAAATCTCTCAAAGTCTTTCAGAGTACCTACAATATTATAGGTTTGAGTTGAGAGATTACAAGTTCAAGATGGTTTTCAACTTGTTGTATTTGACTTAAATACAATAATGAGTTTGAATAACAAAAGATACAAGCCTTGATAACTTTAAATAAAAATTGCAAGGCAACTATGAAGAATGGTCACTACATGACATAGTCATATGGGATTACCTATAAGTTGTAGATTTGGGGGAGACCAAAATGTATTTATTTTAGG
Source organism: Torreya grandis (assembly GCA_037957365.1). Classification (NCBI taxonomy): domain Eukaryota; kingdom Viridiplantae; phylum Streptophyta; class Pinopsida; order Cupressales; family Taxaceae; genus Torreya; species Torreya grandis. Next base: position 114,825 of record JARHVA010001450.1, read on the forward strand.
ATTTGATAGTATTTCCATTTTTTCCATTGTAAATAAGGTTTTTAAATTCAAAAAGGCTAACCTTAGGTTTTCAAATCAAATGAGAGGTTTAAAACATGTCAAAAGTCTTGTACATTGTATCAAGATCTTAAGCCTATGAAATTATTTTAAAATATAGGAGTAAGGTTATCATTAGTTTTAAACCTAAAATAAATATTGAAGGGCTCTTGATGTGTTAGGATTTTTTAGGCCTATAAATTAAAAATTATTAAAAACATGAAGTTGAAGGTGGAGTTACTAGGTATGATATTAGAGCATGTGAAATGAGTTTCCTAAACAATAAAACATGCACCTATAAGTTTATAGGTATGAATACAACGTCCAAGAGCTATTTATTATCTGATAAGGATGGAAATATTATTTTCAAATCCCTCAAAATGGACCATAGATTATAAGAGGAAAGTCAAAGGTAGAAGATCCAAGACTAAGAGAAATTTTTCAAGATACAAGGACAAGATCAATGATTAAAGTTGCATGTCAGTAACTATCATTAAAACATGAATAAAAACTCACATAAAAACATAGGGTTTAGGTTTAATAAGACATCAAGGAATTATGACTAGGATAACCTCATAGGTGGCTTTTGAAAACCATTTGTATGATTCAATATTAAAATAAGGATATATGGTCTCAAGACATTTAATATAGGTTTGTGGGATTGTTCTCATGGATTCTATGATTATGTCAAACACCCTTAAATGAAATTATGAGGGTTGTCACATTATATCTAACCTTACATAGCCTTTAGACATACCAAAAAAGAGATTAATGCCTATAATGGTATAATTGAAGGGTTTAAGATATGTTTTATAGGCTTATGAGGTCCTACAACATGATAGTTACATGTTGAATAAATATCAAGCATTATCATAAATAGTGTAGTCTTACAACATATTTTTAAGGGTAGATTTATTTCATTTCACATAGGTCAAGGGAATTATGATAAATTAACATCAATGTTATACATTAAAGCATGGAAGTTACATTAAGGAAACATACAAGCTAATGGATACATGAGAAAAAACAATCTAATACACTTTTTATAGGTTTGAAAAAGAAATGATAAGACAAAATGTGATCTTCAAAGCATGGAGATACATGGTTTTATCTCCTTTAATAGATCTTATGATTATATGTGGTGATGATCCAAGATTTGAAGCCTCTCCAAAAGGCCTTCACATAAGCTCCAAGGTTAGTTTCAATAATATAAAGTGTTCCAAAGACATGGTAAATATCCTATCATTAAAACATTATGGGAATGTCAATGATCAAGGTGAAGACCCTAATTCCATAATTATTCAACATATCAAACATGATTAAGAGTGGAGATTAATGGTCATTGAAGAGCATGAAAGAGGGTATAATAATTAAAATTATTCCTAAATAAATGTGACTCCCTCCATGGAGTGAAATGATGGTCAACCCATGTCAATCATAACTCTGAATAGGCATACAAGATTCCCTCCCAATTTAAACTTCCAACATGCATAAGAGGTGAAGATGGGTGAGTTAGTGCATTTAGCGCAATTAAAGTGATGTTATATAATATTGGAGTAGATAATTGACCATATCATACATGTTCATCACTTTAATTGATAAAAATGACAAAAATAGGCCTTTTCCTCCACTCTTATACCCATCATCCATGAGACCTTCAAAGTGGCAAGCCTAGTGCATTTATGAGAGTTGAATTTTCCCTCCTAAATGGGTTGGATTTTGGATGTAACAATTACATCTATGAGATTTAGTAGGTATTTTCTCCTCTCTTGTCTCATATTTTATTAAAAAAAAGGGCTATAGATGCCTTATTTTGTATCCCTCTACTAGGTATAGCAAAACTCTACTTCTCTAGAGATTTGAAATGCTATCTCAAGGAATTTTAATTGGATAAATAATGATTTTCATCTTCTATAATATTTTATCTTGTGTAATTTTAGTGTATTTTTGATATAAACTTGTGGTAGAGAGTATTCTCCCTTGTGTATATCCATATCGCTTCACCTTGGTGCAAGTAGGAATCTATTTTGTAGGTCATATGTTGTGTTACAGTTGGTTATGTAGGTGATAAGTTTTGTAATTTAACTAATTATGTATTTTTAAAGATATTTTGTCCATCCCTTCTAGTTATAACATAGGCCACCACTTTCACATGAAACACATATGCTTGAGAGGCCTAATTTGGAGATTATGTAGAGTATAATTTAGTCTTTATCAATACTATTATGCAATTATAAACAAGTAGAGAAGATCCTAAAAATTGGTATTGTTGACTAAATTTTGGCATTTTAGGCCAAAATTGGGCACCCCTTTTTTGTAAAAAAATGTATGAGTTTATACCTTTGTTTAAGTCTAGTATGCAGGTTTAATGTCCAGTATGCAAGAAGTGTTCTTATACAAAGCTGAAGTCTTTTACATGTAAAAAACCCAAGTGTTTTCATTTTAAAAGCTTTGTTATTTAGTATTTTGGATAAGTCAATTTTAATAAATTATTTTTGAGGGTTTGTTATTGTCTTTTTATAAGTGATCATTCTTTCATTTTTTTGTCTATGGGATTTTTGTCTAAAGCCTTTATCAAATTATTTCTGACTTTTTTTTTAAGTAACTTTCCCAAAGGAATCTATCAAGAAGGTAATTTTAGTCTTTTCTAAAGGGAATTTTAAAAAATTGGAAGGGACATTTTTCAACAAGATGAAGGACATTTTCATTTTTTTGAAGGGCACTTTACAAAAAGCCTACAAAAATTGTTCCTTACAAAAAAGTCAAAGGAATTAAAGCTGAGGGACAAGTGGACCATTATAAAAATTACAAAAGGCACTTCATCATTTCAAAAGTTTTTTTTTTGAAGGGTATGTTTTGTTTATAAAAGGACCATTTCAAAAATCCTGAAGGACAATTGCATTTTTCCAAAGGTCACTTTTAAATCAAAGGGGTCATTTTCATTTCTCCTAAAAGGCATTTCTTAAGAGCTGAAAGGTTATTTGCAAAAATTCAAAGGGAATTTACACAAAGTTCAAAGGATTATTTTAGGGAAGAGGTGAACTATTGAAAAAATTTGAAGGTTTGTTTTCAAAAAGTTTGAATGGATGTTTTTCACAAAGCCAAAGGAATAAATGCATAAAAGAAAAGGCCCAAGTTGAAAAAAACAAGTCCTTTGAATTTTTTATTTGAGGAAAAGTCAAGAGGAAAGAAAGAAGATCTTGAAATAATTCTTTTATACAAATTATCCAAAATAATACCAAAGATAAGAAGTCTAAAGAAATACTTGATGAGTGACAACCCATGAAATGTCAAGTTTAGATTATAGAAATTTGACATTGGGATTCAAACAAAGGATTGATGGCCCACAAAATGTCAAGTTTAGAATATAGAAATTATATGTTAGGATTCAAATAAAGGAATGACAGCCCATAATATGTCAATATAAGACTATATAAAATAGACTTTAAAGTTTAAAAGAAAGGCTTAATTAGAACCAAAAGGTAAAGATAAAGGTGAAAAATGGTGAGATCTAGAACACATACACACCAAAAAACAAAAATAGGCAGATCGATGGAGTGAGTTGTTATACCATTTCATATCTCAGCAAGCTAATAATGAACATCTAACATCTAAATTAATTTCCAACCAATGGACCCATTTATGGCAAAACATAGTTTAGAGTATCATGATCCTATTAGTATAACTAAAAAGAGAACATCTTACAGAATGTAGTATAACTATTCCATCCTCAAGATGACACATGTCCAAGTGAACTATGAACTTCCTTATCTTGACCTCCTTCTAAATTTCATAGGTCACTTGGACATGTGTCATCTTGAGGATGGAACAGTTACACTATAAGAAAATGTAGTAATTAGGTTGTTAAGAAGAATAGTTTTTAGAAGGAGGTCAAGATGACACATGTCCAAGTGACCTATGAACTTCCTTATTAGGTTGTCATAACATCACTCAAGAAAATATATAAATTAGGATTTTAACCTTGTCTTTAAAAGGAAAAGTTTTGGATTGGTATGAGACCCTACCTATAAATTTTATTAGCTCATGTGATGAGTTGGGAACCCTATTGACTGATAAGTTTGGGGAAAAAAGTGATCACCTATATTTTTCTAAGTAGTTTACCACAATAAATAGGGATCCACATTAATTCATGTAGGATTTCAATACTAGGTTGAAAAAAACTTGGGATAGAATCCTAATTCTTGTGAGGCTAACTACAAATTATACATTTTTATACTACTTAAAGCCATTGAATAGTGATATTACCATGATGATTCAGTTTATGGGTGGAAATACACTTCATTTTACCTATTAAATATCCATAAATAATATTAATTTTCTTGTCCAAGTGGGAAAGATAGCTCCTAGACCTCTAATGCCCTTATTCCCTGATTTGCATTCTCCTAGTGAAAATGCATTGCCCACATTAGATCCTTTTCCTTGTCAAGAAAATATATCATTTCCCTTAAAAATGAAATGAATGAAGAAAAAATATTACGTAAAAGTGTTAATAATTAATTGGTTACTCTAAAAATGAAAAAATACCAAAATTATAGGCCTTATCAGTCTTACAACTAGTTTGGACAAACAAATAGACCTCCTAATCAAAGAAATAATCAGAGACAAGGTCAAATTAATCAAGATAGGCCTTATAAAATTTATAATCCAAATGTTTATTCATCCTAAAAATCCTTTTTTCCCACCCAAAACAACTTGGTGTAGTAACAACACTGTTATCCATCTTTTAAACAAGACCAAGAGCATGTTGCTTATGCAAATGAGATGCACAATCAAGGCATGGTAATGCAAGGTATCCAATCTTTCTAAACTTTAAATTTTGAAGAAGGTATGAAATGAGGGATATAAAATGGAAAACTTTAGACTTATTATAATCACATGAATCATTTAGAGGGTGAGTCTTGTGCCATTAATTACATGGGGAATATAAGCAATCAAAAGGCTAGTGTGGTTGCCAACACTAGATCAAAGAAAAGAGCTATTGAAGAAGTTTAAAGAACCAATCAAGGACCTATTTTGAATCATAAACTATATTATATGGGAGGATGGCCTAATTTATCTCATAAATCATAATAAAATTAGAGGATTCCAAATTTTAGGATAGTTACTACAACCCTACCTCCATAAGCTACATCATATAGTGTAAATGTTCATAAAGAGAACCCCAAGGTAAGTAATACTTCCATTAATGTTGTGGAATATATGAATAAAATTAATATGAACATCTAATTATGGGATTATATAGATTTACTAGGGTAAAAATATATACTCAAAAAGGAATTGCATGGATTGGGAAAACAAGCTAGCCCATCTAGAAGTGACAATTTGGTTTTGGTCAATGGATCTCAATCTATTTATGGTCAGGTAAATAAAGATGAGAATACTCCTCCTTTATACCTATATTTAGTTATTAGTTATTTATTGTTTCATAATTGAATCATAGATAAAGGAGAAATCAAACCAATTATGCCAGAATGATAGAAAATAAACTAGGCATCAGATATGAGCCAATGACTAAAGGAGTTTTTTAATTAGATGGATCACCAGCCAAAAATTTGGGGGTAGTGAAAGGTTTGAACTTGATCCTTAATTATTATCCTAATTTTTCAATTCCTCATGATGAGTTGGTATAATATTTACCTACCTATTTTTCTCTTTTCTTGTCAAGAGACTTCACATCCATAATTGGTGGATACTTGGTGGCTAACTAGTCCTACATGGTGTTTAGAAGAAAGTATGGCACTAAGGTGAAGATTTAGTTAGAAAATATTCATAAATATGATTTGAAACCATAATAACCTAAGGTATAAAATGTTAACTATGATATAATTAATGAAGAGGAGTTTCACATTGACCAATCCCCATCATTTTCCCTTGAAGGAGTTTTTGATTTATTCCTAGATGAGTGGGAGATGACAACTATGTGCATGATCCTTACAAGTTTATTGATGAATATAGTCTTGGATTACATTATATGAATGATAAGGACTCTTTCATACCCAATTTGATGAAGATAAATTAAGATGTGAATGGATTGTGGTAACTCTTCTTTGATGGATCTAAAAGCAAGATTGGGGTAGGTTGTGGAGCCATGTTGGTTTCACCTTTAAAGGAGAGGTATTTTTAAACTTTAAGATTTTAGTTCTCTTGTACTTTTAATTTATATAAATATGAGTCCCTCATTCATGGCCTCAAGTGGTCAAGGAAAAGAGGTGTCAAAGAATTGTGAGTGTTCGGTGATAGTGAGCTCATTGCCAATAAAATTAGAGGGAGTAATTTAACAAAAAAATCCTTACTCGAGTCTTATAACCATAGATTTTGGTACCTTGTATAATAATTCATGGAATTTAACATCAATTCTATCTCAAAATAAGATAACAAACATGTTGATAGGCTAGTAGCAATTGGAACTTAATTTGATATTCCAAGAGGCTTAAGAGAAGATAAGAATCAACCTCATCTAAAGGTGATTATGCGACCTTCCATACTAGATAATGTCAATAATTGGTAGGTTTTTTATAGTGAACATTATATATCTCTCTTCATATAATAAGAAGCTAATTTCTATATAAAGAATCAGTCTAAGATTTAATAGCAATATGGAGAGCAAATTATTTAGCTAAATTCTAACAAGCTTCCCAGAGGCCTAGTGACTCTTGAAATCATATTTAATGAGGATGACCAGATTAATAATGAGAAGGTAAGCATGTCAACCAAGAAAGATAACTATGAAAGGGTAGAGATATTCAAAGATAAGTTACTTTCTCTTGTAAAGGTATGCACTAATCAAGATAAGCATGATTTCATTGAACTATGCAAGGAATTTAGTGATATTTTTGGATGGGAGTATAGTGATTTGAAGTGTTTTGATCCAATATTATCCCAACACACCATAGAGCGAGATGGAAATTATAAACCCATCAATAAAAGATAAATACAAATAAATCCAAATATTGAGCCTCTAATGAAGAAAGAGCTCACTAAATTGATTGAGTCTAAAATCATTTTTCCCATCAACCATTCTTCTTAGTTGGCCAGCTTAGTCCCTGTTGGAATTTAGGGACTTAAATAGAGTGTATTTGAGAGATTATTACCCCTTCCCTTATATGGAGCAAATTATAGAAGTGGTGGCCAATAGTGAGAGGTTTTCTCTCCTAGATGGTTATTCTAGGTATAATCAGATTTTACTAAAAGAAAGTGACCAATATAAAATAGGCTTCAACACCAAATGGGGCACATATGCATATATTAAAATTCCATTTGGATTATCAAATGTTGGAGCTAATTTTCAACCTGCAATGGATATGGCTTTCCAAGGACTAATCAATGGCAATATACTTATATATCTTGATGATGTGATAGTTTTTTCCAAAGAAGAAAAAGATCACTTGAAGCACCTAAAAAATATTTTTGACTGGTGTAGAGAGTTGGGGATCTCTCTAAACCCAAAGAAGTGTGTGTTTTATATTAATAATGAAAAACTCTTAGGCCACATTATTTCCAAGAAAGGTCTATCCATTGATCTGGAAAAGGTAAATGCCATCTTGGCATTGTCTTTACCTAAACATAAGAAGAGTCTACAAATTTTATTTGGTAAGATAAATTTCATTAGGAGGTTCATTCCTAATTTTTATAAAATGGTCAAGCCCTTGACATCTATGCTAAGGAAAGAAGAAGGAAAGAAAGTTTTGAGGAGATCAAGCAAGCCGTTGCCCAAGCTCCTACTCTTGCAAGTCTTAATTTCTCCAAAGACTTCAACCTATCTACTTTTTGGAATGAAGATGTAATATTTGCCATGTTTACTCAAGCTAATGATGAAAATATGCAACAACCTATTGCCTTCTTCAGTTAAGGTCTAGAAGGTTATGGGATAAAATATACATATGTAGAGAAACAAGATCTTTCAATTATAAGGAGATTAAAGAAGTTTAGACATATATTATCCAATAAATAGATTCAAATTTTTGTGCCTCATCCTAGTGTAAAATATTTTCTGTTAATCAAATATTTGAATGAGAAAAGGGAAAGTTGGACTACCAAAGTGATGGAGTATGATGTGGATATCAAAATAATGAAGTTAGTGAAAGGAAAAGGATTATGTAAGCATCTTGCTTCAGACTTAAAAGAGCAAAGGGAAGATATTTTGGAACTTCATGATGATATTAAAATAGTTGTACCTTTAACCATGAGGAGTTGGACATAAGACATGATTCATTTCCTTCAAACCATTGAGTGTTCACAAGGTCTATATAGGGCCAAGATGAGGTACTTTAGGATACAATCCATTCCCTATGTGTTGGTTTTAGATTAAGGTAAAAGCAGGTTTTGAAGGGATCCCAAAACCCTTTACATATCAAGAAAGATAAAACATTACAGACCGCCTAGAAAGGCAAAACCACTAAAAAACAATAACTAAACTAGGTTTTATGGGGACCTAAAACCAACAGAATAAACTAGTAATAACACCATAGGTTTTACAAGGACCTAAAACCTAAACAAAACCAAGAAAAATAGCCTAAAAACCAGGTAAAACACCCTAAAAACTAGCAACCCCAAAAGTTAGGGCTTAGTTCAGAACAATGGCCACTAAATAATACACTATGTGTCTCTCCCATAGGGGTTTCCCCGAACAAATCATAGCATCCATCACACAAATAAGATCTTATCATTTCTGCACCACGTCCTTACACCATGGATCCCAAAAACCACACTACCCAAAACTGATAGCACCTCCAACAAAACCCCCAGATCCGTCACTGCCACCGTCCTTTCCACCCACCCAAGTGTCTGTGAGATTACCCCCTCTGCTCATAGGATACGCCACCATGGCATTCAAAATATCACTGAAGAAAACACTGATCCACTCAAAATAGGGTATTGGTCCACAAAATAGCCAAAAAACCAAATCCCAAGGTAAAAATATAGATCCATGCCATAAAAAATAAGCTCTACAGTGTTGCGCAACCACACACAACAAGTTAAACAATACGTAAACTGCCGTGCCAAGACCATAGCAACTCGGGCTGGAAATCTAGTCCGTAGTCCATCCGTAATATGGAAATCTAAATCAAAAATAAAGTTCCATGCAGTAATAGATCTTGCATTATATAATTCTATGCATAGATACATAAGATTTGGGGGGCCGCATAGACGCCAGCAGAGGTTAGGGTTTTAGCACGGACGCATCCGCAGCCGTGCTCCCTCTTCCCGCTCCCTCTTTGATCAGATGCATATGTTACATGTACAATTTAGGAGTAATATTTAGGAGATATTTTTTAGGTGTGTTATTAAGGTGTATTTATTTAGATTATACTAACAAATTGTTACATGAGTTTCATGATGGACCAGCTAGTGGTCACTTTGCTCTAAGAACCATAGTTGCCAAGATAATGAGGGTTGATTAATTTTCACCTAGATTGTTCAAATACACCCATTATTCGGTAATAAAATTCCAAAAGTGTGTTATTTTTATGGAAAACAAAAGCTAGCTACTTTTACTCTTCATCTAATCTATGTTGAACAACCCTTCATGCAATGGGGTTTGGATTTCATAGTTCTAATCAATCCTCTTTCTAGTGCTGGTCACAAGTGGGTGTTGATAGCCACTAATTACTTTACAATATGGGTGGAAGATGTAGCTCTTAAGGAAGTAAATGAAAACTTAGTCTTAGACTTCTATGAAAGTAAAGTAACTAGTATTATAGCTCTTTCAAGAATCATCTCAGATAATGGAATGGCCTTTCTAGGAGTAAGGACAAGTGAATGGGCTTTGAAGCATGTCATCTACCTTAGCACCTCATCTAACTATTACCCTGAAGGGAATGGATTATTTTAGTCCACAAAAAATAATTTAATCAATATCCTAAAGAAGAATATGAAGGAGAATTAAAGGACTTGGCACACCAAGTTGAAGATAGCCCTTTGGGCTGATAGGAGCACTCCAAAGAGAGCAATTGAGAACTCACCATACATATTTATGTATGGAAGGGAGGTTAGGATTCCTATCTCACTTAAGTTACCAGCTTTGGACCTCACCTATTAGATAAAATTGATGGATAATGATAGCATGGAGGTTAGATTATGTGAGTTGATGGAGTTTGAGGAAATAAGAGATCAAGCTATGCACACCATGACTACTCACCAATACCCAACAAAGAAGTATTTTGACAAGAAATCCATGAAAAGAAGCTTCAAATAAGGAGACATTGTCTTGAAATGGGATGAAGATAGGGCCAATCCTATGAGACACATAGAGTTTGATGCTTTATGGAGTGGTCCATATGTGATCACACAATGTAAATAAGACAATGTTTTCCAACTCTGAAGGTTGGATGGAGAGGAGCTGCATATCCTAGTTAATGGGATATATCTAAAACATTGTTACTAAGTTTCTCTTTCTTTTTATACATAATTTCTTATTTTTCTTGTGTTCCCTAAGTTTTATGCACATGTATGGGTTTGTCCTTATATTTTCTTGGTATTGTTGTTGTTTTTGTTGTTGTTGTGTGGTGTGTTTCTTTATGTTTGTTTTGGAATAATCCTTGTTAGTCATCTTCAAGAATCCATTGAGTCCATTGGCCCTGAGTTAGATAAGGCTATTGTTCTGGTCAATATAGTAGGCATACTACCCTTTGAGTCACCAATTTTTTGACCAATTTTTATCCTTTCAAGCCAAAATTGGGCACCCTTTTTTTTTTTTAAAATGTCTGAGTTTATACATTTGTCTAAGTCTAGTATGCAAGTTTCATGCCCAATATGTAATAAGTGTTCTTATATAAAGCTAAAGTCTTTTACATGTAAAAAACCCAAGTTTTTTCCTTTTAAAATATTTTTTCTTTAGTCTTTTGGCTAAATCCTTTGTAATGAATTCTTTTAGAGTGTTATTTATGGTCTTTTGCTAAGTGTTCATTCTTTCAAGTTTTTTTTCAATGGGTTTTTTGTCTAAAGCCTTTGCCAAATTCTTTGAAACTTTTTGTCTAAAATAAATTTCCTACAGGACTCTTTCAAGAAGGACCTTTTCATACTTTTTGAAGGGCAATTTAGAAAGTCTGAAGGGATGGTTTTCAATAAGCCTAAGGACATTTTCATTTTTTCAAATGAGCACTTTGTAAAAAGTCTATAGAAATTGTTCCTTTTAAAAAATTTGAAGGAATTAAAGCAAAGGGACAAGTAGACCATTCTAAAAATTCTAAAAGGCACTTATCTTTTTTGAAGGTTTTTATGAAGGGTATGTTTTATTCAAAAAAGGACCATTTCAAAAATCTTGAAGGACTATTTCATTTTTTTGAAGGTCACTTTCAATTTGAAGGGGTCATTTTCATTTCTCCTGAAAGGCATTTCTAAAAAAATTGAAAGGTTCTTTGCAAAAATTTGAAGGGCATTTGCAAAAGGTCTAAGGGATTATTTCAGGGAAGAGGTATACCATTGTAAAAAATTGAAGGGTTCTTTTTGAAAAGTCTAAAGGGATGTTTTCACAAAGATGAAGGAATAAATGCATAAAGGAAAAGGCTCAAGTCCAAAATAAATAATTCCTTTAAAATTTATATCTCACGAAAATCCAAAAGGAAAGGAAAAAGCCTAAAATAATTCTTTCAAAAAAATTGTTTGAAATAATGCTGAAGACAAGAAGTTTGATGAAATACCCAAGGAGTGATGGCTTGTAAAATGTCAAGTTTAGACTATATAAATTAGCCATTGGGATTCAAACAAAGGAGTCACATCCTATTAAACATAAATTTTAGATTGTATAAATTAGCCATTGGGATTCAAACAAAGGAGTGACGGCCCACAAAACATCAATCTTAGAATTTAGAAAATAATTGTTGAAGTTTAAAAGAAAGGTTTTATTAAAACTAGAAGGCAATGATAAAGGTGATAAATGGTGAGATATTAAACATATTTTAAAAATAAAATAGAAATAGGTAAATCAAAAGAGTGAGTTGTTATACCATTTCATAGCTCAATAAGCTAATAAGGAACAATGAACATCCAAACAAATTTTCAACCAATGGACCCATTTATGGCAAAATGTAGCTTAGAGTATCTTTATCCTATTGGCATAATTCAAAATAAAACATCTAATAAAATGTGGTGTAATTATTGCATCCTCAAGATGAAAAAAATCTATGTGACCTTTGAATTTATTTGACTTGACCTCCTTATAAAAATTGTCTGTGTGTGTGTGTGTGTGTGTGTGTGTGTGTGTGTGTATTCTAATCATTTGGGAGACTCCACTATTTATAGTGAAACTCTAGCCATATTTGTAATTTTAACTTTTGAAGAAATAATACAAGTCATTTTCCACTCACATGTTGCATTATTATGTATTGGTCCAAATTGTGTTGTTCTAGTCAGTATGTAGGCATACTACCCTATGAGTCACCAATTTGTTGACCAAATTTTAACCTTTTAGGCCAAAACTGGGTACTCCTTTTTTTTTAAAAATGTATGAGTTTATACATTTGTCTAAGAATAGTATGCAAACTTCATGTCCAGTATGCAAGAAGTGTTATTATACAAAGCTGATGTCTTTTACATGTAAAAACCCAAGTGTTTTCCTTTTAAAATATTTTTTCTTTATTATTTTGGCTAAGTCCTTTATAATGAATTCTTTTAGAGGGTTTTTCATGGTCTTTTTCTAAGTGTTCATTCTTTCAATTTTTTTTCTATGGGTTTTTTATCTAAAGCCTTTGCCAAATTCTTTCAAACTGTTTGTCTAAAATAAATTTCTTGAAGGACTCTTTCAAAAATGACCTTTTCATCTTTTTTGAAGGGAAATTCAAAAATTCTAAAGGGATGTTTTTCAATAAGCCTAAGGACATTTTCATTTTTTCAAAATGGCACTTTCCAAAAAGTCTATAGAAATTATTCCTTATAAAAAACCTGAAGGAATTGAAACCGAGGGACAAGTAGACCATTCTAAAAATTATAAAAGTCACTTATCTTTTTTTAAGGTTTTTATGAAGGGTATTTTTTATTTGGAAAAGGACCATTTCAAAAATCTTGAAGGACTATTGCATTTTTTTGAAGGTCACTTTCAAGTTGAAGGGGTCATTTTCATTTCTCCCAAAAGGCATTTCTAAAAATGTCAAAATGTTCTTTGAAAAATCTGAAGGGAATTTGCAAAAATTCTAAAGGATTATTTTGGGGAAGAGGTAGACCATTACAAAAAACTAAAGGGTTCTTTTTGAAAAGTTTGAAGGGATGTTTTCACAAAGATGAAGGAATAAATGCTTAAAGGAAAAGGCTCAATTCCAAAAGAAATAATTCCTTCAAAATTTATATCTAAGGAAAAGCCAAAAGGAAAGGAAAAAGAGCCTAAAATAATTCTTTCAGACAATTTTTTTGAAATAATACTGAAGACAAGAAGTCTGAAGAAATACCCAAGGAGTGATGGCTTGTAAAATGTCAAGTTTAGACTATAAAAATTAGCCATTGGGATTCAAAAAAAGGAGTGACAGCCTGTAAAACATCATGTTTAGATTGTATAAATTAGCCATTGGGATTTAAAAAAAGGAGTGACAGCCCACAAAACATCAATCTTAGACTTTAGAAAATAGTTGTTGAAGTTTAGAAGAAAAGCTTGATTGGAACTAGAAGGAAAAGATAAAGGTGATAAATGGTGATATCTTAAACATATGTGCAAAAGAAAATAGAAATAGGTAGATCTATAGAGTGATTTTTTATACCATTTCATAGCTCGAAAAGCTAATAAGTAACAACTAACATCTAAACAAAATTTTAACCAATGGACCCATTTATGGCAAAATGCAGCTTCGAGTATCTTGATCCTATTGGCATAATTGAAAAGAGAACATCTTATAGAATGTAGTGTAATTATTCCATCCTCAAGATGAAAAAAATTCAAGTGACCTTTGAATTTCCTCGGCTTTACCTCCTTGTAAAAACTATATATATATATATATATATATATATATATATCTGTGTGTGTGTGTGTATTATTTCTATTCATTTGGGAGACTCCACTGGTTATAGTGAAACTCTAGCCATATTTGTACTGTTAACTCTTGAAGAAATAATACAAGTCATTTGTAAATCATATGTTACATTATTGTGTATTGGTCCAAATTGTGTTTTTCTTATTTAGTGAAGGTTATCCTTCCTAACCTATTATCCTGAATTACCTACAAAATATGCAAACAAAGTATTGTTGTAGGTCCTTGTTATTATTATTTCATAAGTGTAAAGACATTTTAGAAGTGATTTTAGACTATATTCTTTCCTAAAATTATCTATTACTTTCCTAAATTTTAAATACATACTTGAATTTAACATTTGAAACATTGATGTGACAATGCACATAGAGTTGTGAGTTTATGTGAAGAAGCTTTGTTGGTCTTTTAGTAGTGATTTCAATCAAGTGAGAGGATATCAAATATTGGCACATCACTAATTGTTTTCTCATTTATTTTCCTTCTCCCTTTTCATTCATATTTTTTAGTTTATAAATATCTTAAAGGTGAATCAAGGGGAGATATCCCCTAATATAGAGTCTCATCTCAACAGATTTGTCACCCACAACAAGAGAGATGATTCCATTTTGTCACTTGGATGAGGATAACTGAACATCTCTTCAAGGGTGAAAATCCAAGCATAAATAGGTAAATCACCTTGTTTTCAAGGTTTTAGATTCATTTTTTCTCTTTTTATGAAAAAGAGTCTTAGTGTAGCTTAGGTAGGCTTTGTTAGTGTAGGTTTTATGTATGCAACTTGATTCTAAATTAGGTGTATTATGGTTTGAGAAGCAACTAGCCTTCTCCACATATTCACTTCTATCATAGGCCACCCATACATAGAAGTATTTTCATTGTGTTAGTTTAAATAGGTCTTAGGGATTGACATGGTACATTTAAACATGATTAAAGTTACAATTTTATTGTTGCTGATACAACTAAAGTGACTATTAGCACTCATGAAAATCCCAAAATGATCAAGCTTTGTGTGTCCCTTATTCCATAGGAATGTGAATTAATTTTGTTTATTATGAAATCTTTTAGTAATATATTCACCTGTTCTTATTCTAATATTCATATTTTAAATCCTTCTTTGATGGTGTATCATATTTTTGTACACCTAGACACTAAGCTCATTAAGCACAACTTGTGAAATATGCATCAAAAAATTACCATCTTGGTCAAGAATGAATTATAAAATTTGATTGAAGTAGGTTTCATCAAGCCTAATTAATTATTAAAATTATATTTCCAATATTATGTAAGTCAATAAGAAGCTTTTTTACATCAATATATGCACAAATTTCATGAACATTAAAAAATATTATCTCAAGGATTATTATACACTATCCAACATAGATATGATTTTTGATTCCAAAATAGGTTATGAGATGTTATCTCTTTGGATAACTTTTATGGATATAATCAAATCAAAATAAATCCAAAGGATCAACACAAAATATCATTCACAACACCATGGGGAAATTTTTTTTACCAAGTCATGCCATTTGGCTTGAAAAATTCTAAAGCTACATATCAACAAAAAATGAAAATTATATTCCATGATTTGATGCATGATATTGGTGAGGATTATTTGGACAACATCGATGAAAAATTAAAAACTGATACATAACATCATGAAGTACTGGGATGAATATTTGAGAAGCCAGATTAGTACCAAATGTGCCTAAACCCCAAGAAATATGTATTTGGGGTTACATTTAGCAAATTGTTAGGCTTCATTTTTCCTATTAAGGGTACAAAAGTTGATCCAGTAAAATTTAAGTTTATTAATAAGATGCCTTCTCCTCATAATATGAATTATATTTATATTTTATAGGTTAATATCTGGTTAATTCACCACTTCGTTTCTCAACTTACCAATTGAATTCACCCGTTCACACAACTTATGAATAAATGAACTAAATTTTAATAGAATCCTAAATATCAAGAGACATTTGTACAAATCAATAAATAAATATAAAATCCTTAAGTGCTTATTCCACCAACACCTATTAAGAACTTTTTGTTATACATTTTAGCCACCAAAAATGCCTTTGAAATGGTTATTTTTAATAAAAGATGATAAAGGAAAAAGAGTGGTAGTCTACTATCTAAGCATAACACTAGTTACTTATGAGCATAATTATACTCCAATTGAGAAATCTTATATTTTATTGGTTTTTTCTTATCATAAGCTAAGATATTACATACTAAATAATAAGACCATTCTTCTCACAAATTTTTTCTTTTAAAACATTTTTTTTATCAAAATATGCTTTTACTAGTCAAATGGATAAGTGGGTGATGTTTATCAGTGAGTTTGACATCAAGTATACAAATCATAAGGATACTAATGGGTAGATATCAATAGATCAATTTGTTAAACCACACATTCTATATTCTAACCTTATCAAATTTCACTTTTATGATGAGTCCATATTGACTCTAGATGAATCTAGGCAATGGAAGCTCTATTTTGATGGTTATTTAACATCTCAAAAATTTTGGATTAGGAATGCTATTCATTACACCATAGGGAGATCTTAGCTATTAAGGAATTTCACATTGTATTATATTACACCAAAAACATATCTGAGTATGAGGCATTGATTGCATGACTTTGTATTATAGGTCAATGGAATATTCATCATTTCTAGTCCATGGTGATTCAAAACTAATCATTAATCAAACAATTGATCAGTACTACACTAAATATGAAAATATACTTCCCTAAAAAGGCATGATGGATACATTCAATCTTAAATTTGAGTGAATCCAATTTGAATAGGTTCATTGGGAAATAAAAAAATGGTTAATATTATGGACACCATTTGATCCATGAATAAAATGTCTTTTTATAGTTAGAGAATATCAAATTTTAATTGAAAATATTCTTTCTCCAACATACAACTATCCCAAATTTAAATTAGTATGTGATATTTTTGGTCCTATTCCCCTTGGTACAAAGACATTTACTTCTACCTTCATGATTACATCCTTATTACTAATATATCACCAAACTATCAAAAACCCTTTATCCAAACCACCTCATGTTATATCTTACTTGGTGACACACTCTATTTTAGAGGTTATAAAATAACATTGTTTTGTTGTTTAAATAAGGGAGAATCTAACTTAGTGATTAAAAAATTTCATAAATGGTTTTATGGGGAACATGGTAGTGGTATGGTCATAGCCAAAATGCTCCTTTACATTGTTTATTATTGGCCCACTATGGAAGCAAATGTATGTGCATATTCAAGAAATATGTACCATATCAACAACATGGTGAACTTATTCATGATCTAGCATAGGTAATTTAACTAATTACATCCTCTTTGACATTTTATACATGGGGTCTTGGTATCATAGGTAAAATTAACCCCACCTCTTTATATGGCCATAAGCATGTCTTTATTACTACTGAATACTTCACTAAATGTGTAGAGGCAATCTCTCTAAATTATGTAATTAGTAAGCATATTTATAAATTTATCTCTAACCATCCCATTTTTTTATGACATCCCCTCCACTATCATTTGTGAAAATATAATATCATTTAAAAATAATTACGTTAAATCCCTCTTTTTAGAGTTCCATATTAAGCATAAATTCTCCACACCATATTATCCCCAAGGTAATGTCCAAGTTGAGGCATCTAATAAAACCATTGTCAAAATACTTAAAACTGTTGTCAATAATGTTGGCCATGATTGAAAATTTCAGTTATTTAATGGCTTATGGGAATATTTTTATAACTTCCATAACCCCACTAGCTCTACACCCTACTTCCTAGTCTATGGATCTAAATTAGTTCTCTCTATTTAGATTCAACTCCCTTCCCTACTTATTTTACTACAAGACATTTTTGATGATGAGGACTATATAATAGACAAGATAAAAGAGTTGGATCTCTTAGATGACAAATTTATCTCTACCATTAATCACCTAAAATCATATCATAATTTGATACACTAGGGATACAATAAGCACATCATTTCTAGATAAATTGAATTTTGTGACCTCATGTTAAAAGAAAATCAAAAGAACACTAATGTTGAGGATGAGAATAAAAGTAAAATTGAGACTAATTAGCTGGGTCCATTAATTTTTATAGATATATATGGTTTAGTATCATACCAATTGGATACTCCTAATGGGTATGAATTAGATGAGCCCATGGACATTATGCATTGTAGGCATTTTTATGCTTTAGTTACCAAACATTATTTATGAGTGTCTATACTTGTAGACATACCTTATCCATTATATTTAATCCTTATTTTTCACTCTTACTTAGGGTCATCCCTTCCATATTTCATGTCAATTCTTATTACTTGTACCTTTTTTATATTACCACCTTGATTAGAATTTAAATTAAATAAGTAAAACGTGTGGATTTAGAGTAGATTTCAGCACATCAAAATTGTAGAATGGTTTGTCCAGAATATCTTTGAAAATGAAATGTTATAATATTGTACATCATAGGTTCATACTTGAATATAATTTTATATCCCCCTTGATTTCCTAAAAATTCCTATTTACATTCCATATTTCATTCCCTTTTTCACCTTGGTTTTTTGGTTTAAGAGAAGTTGTCTCTTATTCTAATTTATTGATCCAAAGAAGTTCCTTTCACCTTTCCTATTCATTGTTGAGACCTTGTACCAATGGTCATTCATTCCTTTAATAGATGCTTCTTGGCATATTATTCCCCATATCTAGTACATCCTATTTCAAAATTTTCATGCCCATTTTCCCCCTTAAAGATAGATTTGACACAACATAATAACAATGAAACACCTATAAACATAGATAAATACCATTATCCATTCAAACATACATACAAATACCATAACTACCATAAGACTTTGAAATATGCAAACAAATAATTAAAAATATCACAATCATAATTTGTTTGGCTAGTACTCTATATTATTTTATTATCTTTTACTAAAGAGGAGTTACATTAATGATGTGAATACAACCATCAACTTCCTACTCAATGGTTGTTTAAGTCATGTAGACATTATAAAATTGTACACTTATAGTTTTTGATGAATAAATGCCATAGGATACCCTAAAAATTATTAAACCTTTCGAAAACCCCTCTTAAACTAACCAAATAATTATCCTTCTAATCACATAATGTCATTCAAAATCACTATTTGAAAGTATTATTCAAAATTACTATTCATCATCATTATTCACTTTGGGAGCCACTATCACTATTCATGATGACATGGAAAGTGACATGGCATGTGATATGGAGGTGATATGGCAAGTGTAATGGATTTAAAATTACATGGATTGATGTGGGACACCATACCCCACTTTGGACCCTTTCCCAAAGTGCCTAGTGACCTCATTTTAGCATCACAAAGTTCCCCCTTGAAATATGGCAAATTTCCCCTTAATGGGTCATTACTCAACATGTATTTTATCTTCCCCACATTAAATAATAATTTAAAAGAGATACCTACCTCTTTAATAATTTTTTAAAGATAAAGAGCACCAATTTTTGACTTCTTAGCCAAAATGGGAGACTTCTCAACCCAAATGGGAATATTACACAACCTCGCCTTGGAATTTTCATCACCCACATGGAGAATGGAACCAAATTTGGTGTGCCACCCATTTAAGTGATTTTATGAATTAATTTTTTTTTTGGTAGAAGTCTTTGGTCTCATTTAAACCCATGTGCATGATTCCCATTCAAAATTGGACTCATGTGCAAGGTGGGAGACACACCAACCCAAAATGGGAGACTTAAGATCAAAGTGGGAATCCAAAACAACCTCATCCTTGAATAATTAATGAGACAACTAGGGTAAATTATAATTTATTCACTATTCCTCTATTTTGGCATGTTTCTTCACATCAAATGCTATAAATAACCCCCCCCTCTCCTTCACCCAAGGTGAAGTTGGAAGTTAGTATTTTGTTATTAACATTTGTGTTACAGGTTTGGAGGTATCATCAATGAGGTAATAGTATTTAAGAGAAGTATATCAAGTAACAAAACTCTACCAATATTGCTTCAAGTCTTCATCAACTATCAAAAATCCAATCTTCATCAACAAGCATCTTCGAGTATTGAGGTAATCTTGTTATTTAGTTATCTTAAATTATATATTCCTTTCCTTTTGGCCTTATTCTTTCAATTTATTCCTTAATCAACCTATTATCCATATCCCCTTTGTCGTCTTGATCACCATTTAACCTTTTGCCTTCTTAGACTCATTTTAACCATTTTCCCCTTTGCCTTCATGGCCTCATTTTGACCATTTGTCCCTTTGCCTTCTTGTCCCTCTTTTGACCATTTATCCATCTTATTTTATTGAACACATTACCCTTCACAATATAAAACCTTTCCCAACACAAAACAAATAACTCTTTTTACCTTTACCAAACTAATCAAAACCAAAAACCACAACTTTATTTTAACTAATTTTCAACATTAGCATTATTTAAACTAGTTGCTTTATTTTAGCCATCTAAGCAAAGCATTTAGTTTTATTGATTAATTTTATGTTATTTTATTTAAATTTTAAAGTCATATAATTCAAATATATTTCTTTTATCATTAGCACTTAAGTGTTTAAAAGCAGGAGGATTGATAGCCTCCTAGAAATATTTTGCTTCTAGGATCTAGCTCACGCTAGGCAATCCACCCATCTACTTGTCTAACAAACAAGTTTATTTTATTGTTATATTATTTTAAGTTAATCCTCCCAAGACAAATAGGATATATAAAAAATCACTTGGATTAAATTCATGCACATTCAACAGGTTTTTCTTCCACAACCTTCATAACTAGTTTCTACTTTTCACACTTAGAAAAAGCAAAAATTAGATAGAAATATTTTGGCACACCCAGTGGGACCCTTGAGTTTTATTTGGTTCATTAGTTGTTTTAGGAAATTTATTTGAATTATTAAACTTGAATTTATATTTAATTTAATTTATAAAAATTAATCATTCATCTCATTTAAAATGTAAGTTTTAGCTTCTTTAATTTAGAAAATCAGAAAAAAATAAAAAAGTAGAAATTTTCATTTTTTTTATTGCATTTCTAAAAATCAAAAGATAATTCATCCTAGTATTAGGATTTAATATTCATGCTGAGTTTAGGATCATTTTATTTGTTGTTTTTGTCATAAAAAAATCATTTTTTTCCTTTGGGTTAAAAATTAAGTACATACAGTGTTTGCTTAATTATTTCACTTAGATTAATTAAAGTCAAAGAAAATTAACCGTAGTGCACAAATTTTACACAAACAAGCCACTTTCAAAAAATAAACATAAAAATATCTTGAGATAAGTCTTGAATAATATTTCATCACCTAGAGGATCACCTTACCCTTTCCCAGTTATCATACTTTGATTTAATCACCAAGGGGATAACCAACTCAGTTCTCTAGTTGAGTATAAAATCTAGTGATCAGTATATATTAGCTAAGCACCCACACAAGATGTGGGATCATGAAGTTATGGGATTAATATCAAAATTAAAATCCATGTACTTTATCCAATATAGAATTATTCTTTTGTGACTAAACATAACATTAAACCAAACATAGACTACCTTGTTTAGGACCTGATCTACAAACTAGATTTCTTATTCACACTTTCAAAGGTATAATACAAAATAGAGATAATTAAAAATTTAGGATTTAAAATATCTTAGTGTATGATTTTATTTTCATGAATATTTTATTTTTGTTACTTCTTTTTTGAGGTGTGAGCTTCATTTCTCTCCATTCTTCACATAGTCCTTACTAGACTATAAATTAAAGAATCAAACCAACCAAGAACCTATTTTACAATACCTCATCTCCACTACCTTGTTCAATGGAGAGATTTCCTATTTTCTCTCCTGGAAATCTTAACTTTTCTAGGATCTCGAATAACAATCCTTTCACCTTAAAGTTGTACCTTACATCAAAATCCACTTATGTTCCCTTCCTTACCAATAATAAACCCAACCTTGTCTACAACCAACCCAATCTTGTCTAAAACCAACCCAACACTATTTAAAATCAAATTAACCTTACTTATAACTCATGAAACTCCAACTTTAAGTAACCCACAAACTATCCACCTTCACCCATTATACCACCTAAGTTTGTTGCCATGATAATAGACCAGATAGCTAGATTAGAGTCAAAACTTAGGTCATCTATTTATGATATCCATGATCAATAAAACCTCACTTACAACCAACCAATGGTCTATCATCAACCATTTAATTATTATCATGCCCAAATAATAACCTGTCAACATCTATCATCTCAATCACCCTAACCTTGTCAAAGCTTAGGCCATTTCCCTAACCATCATATCAACCTCAACCCAACTTGTTAACTCAATCAATTTCATCACCCTCAACTAATAAACCAACCTATCAAACCAACAAACTTGTTAACCTATCAAACCAACTAGCCTCTTCAATCTAACCAAATAAATTACAAATAGTTTCACACCCTAATGTGATAGCTGAGACATTGGTACACCCTCTTATGGCCCTTAGTAAACCTACAACTGAATAAAATATAAGAACACCAACCTTAACCAATCCACTTTTTGACGAAGTATAACCTTTACAAATTTCCTTACAAAGCATAATTAAGGAAACCAAACAATATTTTCCACTTCCACTTTTAGTGAATCAAAGCCAACCAGAATCATTTGACACTTGTGTGGTGCACATGATTAATGTTTTTATCGATATAATTATTACTAATAATTATTTTACCCCATTCATTGAAGTGGGGGAATCACTTTCCATTCCTTTGGATGACCAAACAAAGGAAGCAACCACTCCCTTCATTTCACTTGACACCACTACACCTTTGTCCTCCACCATAGACTCTCCTACTCTTCCTTTATAAAACATTCATTTGGAAGAGGTTACCTTATCCATTCCATCTATGTAAGATACATCTTATATAAATTTTGAATCTTTCACCAAAATTTTAAATGGGGAAATCATTCCCTCTTCTCCACCCAAGGGTTTAAGCTTTGAAATCAATGATCAATGAACCAAACCAATATACAAGCCCTTTTCTAGGCTAGTACAAAGACTAGAGTTTAATTCTCAAACTAATCTTGATAGAGTCACTTTCTAGCATCATCTTGGCCTCCCTTACCAAAACAAAAAATAACCCTTAGATTCACTTGAATCCACCCTTAAACCTATCACTACCTCAACCCTATCCTTAGATACTCCATCCTCCAAAACCATAAGGGAACCATCCAACCCTCTTCCATATAAAATTGTTAAATACTCTTACACCTCTTTGACTAAACCCATCAAGAATATAGGAATACTTCCTATTCCTAGCATAACTCACCAATCTTTGAAATTGTACCTAAATCCATCAAGTCCATTAAATAAAACTTTGACTAAACCTATTAAAAGGGTGGAATCTCCTAAACCATCTCAAAATAGACCCATGCCACCCTTCTCTTAAATATTATACTTCTAAACCAACCAAGCGACCCAAACCTAACCAACCTACTAAAACCATTCCACAACCAAAAACATCTAGGGTGAAGCCTACTCTTATGAAGGCTCCCACTATAAATCCCAAAAATCCATGACCCCCAATGCCTTTAATTGAATCCTATTCAACCATTTTACAAAGGTTATTGAAAACCTCATCCTTAACCTTACCACCTCTCAAACATTTCCAACTTGTCAAAACTTTTTTGACCCTTCACATCCTCAACCAAAATGGTTTA
Source organism: Torreya grandis (assembly GCA_037957365.1). Taxonomy (NCBI): domain Eukaryota; kingdom Viridiplantae; phylum Streptophyta; class Pinopsida; order Cupressales; family Taxaceae; genus Torreya; species Torreya grandis. Next base: position 138,602 of record JARHVA010001450.1, read on the forward strand.
ATGTTACCTTAGTCTACGCATACCATAGGACACCTAAACATGACATAGAGCATTGAAAATATCTCCAAGCACTCATCTGAAAATTATATGAGGGTAATATGTTATCAGGTGAACATCCCTTAACCAAGCCAACACAACCTAACCAACAAACCAAAACAATGCCACCACCCATAACTTCTATAGTAAAAACTAATTTTAGGAAGGCTCCCAAAACTAAAAACCTATCACCTTCAACACCTTTGCATGACTCCTATTCAAACATTTTACAAAGGTTATTATAAACATATTCCTATAAATTATCACCTATCAAACCTTCTGACCCTATCAAAACTTTCAACCCTTTCTACCCAAAACCATCATGGTATAATGACCACCATGTGTGTTCTTACTGTAGGATACTTGGCCATGACACAGAGTACTGCAAGTCTCTAAAAACCATTATCCATCAACTTTACAAGGATAATATGTTATCTAATGAACCTATTTTGAGCCCATTACCAACCCAACCATTAACCAAACCTACCCAACACTTTCCTATTACCCCATTCTCACTTAAGAATAAGGAGATACCAAAGCAGTAAGCTAAACCAGCACTTATTTTTATCCACACCATTTTTAGGATTACCCACTCTAAGGTCCAACAAAATGATAAGGAAAAGGAAAAAATTTCCATTTCATGTACATACCCTTCAAACCCTCAACACTCTAACTGAACCCAAACACAAATACCTTCACTTTTGGATATTTTTCCCACCCATGGAAAGAGTAAATTGTGGGAACTTTCCTTCTATAAGGATTTAACCATTTATTAACTTCAACCATACCTTAACTATTAAATGAACTAACCTTTGGATTTTTTGCCTTAACCTATCAAATTGGGGAAACCCATTTAGACACCACCAGACATATTTAGGATACAAATTGTCCCATCAAACCATTGGATATTACCCATCTCCATCAAACCTAACCAACTTAACCTCAAACATTGGGACTTAAATATTAGAGACCTCATCCTAAAGTAAAATTGACATGTGACCAACATAGAGGAGAGTAAACGAGTCAAGTTTACTTTCAATTGGCTTGGAACCTACATCATTACCCATAAGTATGGATCAAAATATTATCATTTGTCCTCTCTTGAAGGCAAACAAGAACTTAAGCCTCTCAATGCTTTGTATCTATGGCCATTTTTATGTTAAATAAGGATCAAGATCACCTGTTTATCTAACTTAAGCTCATTTTTTTATTATGATATTTTAACCTTCACCCACCTTCCTCCTCTAATTTTTAGGATAATTGATTAAAACATAGAACTATGTGATTAACCATGACATTCATGGCCTAATCTTAAATATGGGTACCATGGCTATACCCATAGCATGGTTCTCATGGATACTTTTCATCTCTAACAAGATGGAATCCTATGGTCATTGTCTCTTAAAACCACACCCCTTCACATATCATTGACCTTCTTGTGTTCGAATTTTGCCCTCATAAAGGTAAACCTTTGAACCTAATTATACTTGTCCATGTCTAAACACATTACATCCTAGAACAATCTAGGTCCATATCTTAAGCATTACAGACTGCTCCCTTAAAGGATAGCTACCAAAAAATAAAATAAAAGTTGTCACATGTAAGGTAGACTACTCCATTGAAGGATAACTATCATGAACTTTAAACAAAGCCGATAAGCTTAGACCACTCCCTTGAAATATGTCTAAGTTAACTTTTTCAAAAGTAGAGTAATTTTTTTGAAGTTTCCCACATCAATCAGCGTCCCATATACAATAATAAATCAAAGGACCTATTATCATAACAAATTCCCCATGTAGACTTCCTCCACTAATCAGTCTACATCTAGCATATGACATGGACTTGTCTATTACCATTCTTAGGCCACCTATAGAAGGGGTAAACTAATTCACACAAGGTTATCATACATATCATCTATTAAATTTCACACCACCTATCACTCATATTCCTTTTAGACTATCTATAAATTAAGGGATTTATAGCTTACTTGACACCTTGTGATCACGAATTTTTTTATATCAATTAATGACCACTCATGTGGAATGTTTGAAGGGTTTATATTCATTAAGACAATCCCACTTTAGGTCCATTTTTAGTCCTTATCAAAAAAAAATCATCATTCCATATTCTCATCTTAATGTGCTTGGTTGATGTTTTCAATGTAAAATTTACCATCCAATATTGCAACAACCTTAATCACCCTTATTACATTAAGTAATATTATAGCAACCATAACCATAAAATTCAACTAACAAGATCCAACACATTTTACACAAGTTTACTTCAAGCTACGTAATATTTCATTTAGGGTGTGAGGATTTTCATGACAAATACAAAGTTATTAAGCTATCCACACTTCAGCTAATCCCCTACATATATTATTTTATACCTAAGCTTTAGAATAATTATCTAGTGACTCTAGATTTATGTTTAGCTATCCTTCTACTTGATTATTCTCTAAACTAACATATGTACCATTCCCTATCTTAGTGACCACTAAAGGGTGTACTATGTTCTCCTCACCCACATTCATCCCCATAGGGTGAGAATTATACTCTATTCTAGGTCTTTCATAGTGATACATTCACCTTCTTGATAATTTTACCATCATATTTCTACCAACCCATTATCACATGCTTTGAATGTCAAACCCCATCTATTGGCAATGTCTTCTCAAACATAACAACCTTTTCTTTTGTGCTAGCTGAAAGGTCATCTATAGCAGGGGAATGATCACCTTTTCCCAACCACACAACTTCTTATTAGTTAAGCCTAACCTAGAATAACCAATAAGTCATTGGTTTCATAGAGCTAGGATAGAGGATGTAGACATGGCCACCATTTGTCTATCCTACCCATGTAACTCTTGGATTAGTTAAGGTCCATCTTCAATCACTCAACATGATGCTAACCTCATTACTTGTAGAATCTAATTGACCATCAAATAAATTATTTGCAGGTTGTCACTTCACTACTACCCTTAAAACTCAACTCATATCATTGATGAACCTTGGCCACAATGACTCTATAGATATAGATATACCCCCACCTCCTATAACTTAGCTCATAATAGTAAACACTATCTCTAAACTCCTACCCTCATATAATTTTAGAAGGTGCAACCCCATAAAAAAAGGCACATCTTCTTTGGATTAGCTCCATTTAAGATCATTTGTGGTGCTTAGCATTATGTTACCTTCTAATTTATCCTACCTTGCTCATCCATATCTCTCATCCTATTAAATGTGGGATCATTATGGTAACTATTTAAAAACCTACCCCATTCACTTTCACCAACACCTTCACCAAAACCCAAAACCTTTATTTTAAAAAACCTTCTCCATCAACCCAAATTAACCCATGTCATCCATCAAATTGGGTCATCCAATTTGAGCACCATTTTCCAACCCATATTGAACTGCATTGGCCTGATATCCATGAACTGTGTAGGACCTTCTCCACTTCTAGGGGTGGCTAAACCAATAAAAAATAATTCCCATCCCATTTTTATTCTCACTCATTTCCATCACTAATAGCACCCTCTTGCTTAGGGCATGCTACATCAAGGATGATTTGAATTCTTTATTAAGAATCCTTATGGTCTAACACCATTTAATACTTCCTCTTAAGTTTTTCCCCCATTTTTGGGAGAACCACATTAGCCTAAGGTATTTTTGGAATATGTAGGTAGCACTCAATTATTGAGGTCAGCTAAACCGCATCCTTTACTTCATTTTACCTTCTCACCTAAAATATCTTCCTTCACTTCTCTACCTATCCCCTCACAACCTCCCGCTCTTCAGTTTTCTAATCTCTTTTAACCACTTTTCCATCTTGTCAATCTCCTTTTACATAAGGATTGACAACCTTCCCCATTGACCCCTCTTACCTCCCATAAATCCACCTCCTACTCTACTTTGTTGGCCTCCACATCATCTTTCCTTGTGCATGATTTTCATCTCACTTATCCACCCACATTTTTCATTTTATTAATCTCTTTCATGTTATTATCAACCTTGACCTATATCCCCTTCAGCTTCATTCTCCATTATCATCACCTCCCTTCACCCTTGACCATTTATTATACCCTCTTAATCACTCTCTTTTCCTCACCAATTCCACATCATACTATGTATCTTGAAAACTTTCTATTTCTTTTATTGCTTCACTTTTTATTTATGTGTACCACCACTCTCTGCCATTTCACCACTCTTTCCAACATCCCCATTTTCCATTCTTCTTATTTTCTTTTTTCAATCCTTTTCTCTTCTTTTTTTCCTCCACAACTAGCTTCTAACTAGGCCTTTATCCTTTAAGAAGACTTCTATAATTTCCCTTTTCCTCTTATCTCTTCTTGCCTTTTGGCCTTTTGCATTCCCCTTTTCCAATGTACATCTTGGTACTCACTTATCTTTTCATCTATGTGAGAATCTGTGCTTTGTATCCCTGCTTCAATTCTTCTTTTTTATTCTTATCATCCCTGATCTTCATCTTTCAGTTTCATCTCACTCCCTTTCATTATGACCCCCTATTTATTCACCACCTCACCACTTTTTGGCTTGACACTCTCTTCTAAACAAGTTGATTGATTCCTATGTCCTCTCTTCACCTTTTTACCCACCCATACTTTGCTTCCCATTATTTTTCTTAACCCTTTTTCCCATTTTCCATCCCATTCTCATCTCCAAAACCACCATCTACTTTGCTTCATTATCCATCATCATCCATACTTACTTGGTCTAGATACCACCTAGTTCTTCACTCTCCCATCATCATTTTTGTGTCCTCATTTCAATCCTCTTTCCTCTTGTTTCCTTTTATTCCATTTATTTCCTTTTTTCATTTTCATCATGAAACTATTTTCTCCTTGGTCTTTTTTTAGACTTATTTTCAAACCTTTCATGGCCTCCCACATTTACCATCCTCCCCTTACCTTTAAATATTATTACACTTCTCTCCTCATCCTTTTCAATTCTAGTCAAGATCATTAGTTTAGGAGCATCCCTTTCTTCATTTAATGCCTCTATATGTTGCACTTAGGCTATCATTTTTGTCCCTCTCCATCTACTCCATTCACCCTCCCTATTACCTTTTTCTTTTTAAACCCTCTACCCATTTTGAACATGATATGGCCTCCAAGGTCTTTCACTCAATTTTGGTTTACTATGAGATATATACCAATCCTATGGCTCTATAGCACAATTATCTAGGACCATAGGCTCATACAACCAACTAGTAAGCCTATGTGCTGTTAAGCCATTACGATGAAAATTCCTTCCCCACCTCTTCTATTCTTGTCTATTTTCAACCCCTTTTACTTTGACCTTTGAAGGTGTTAGAATCAACACTAAAACCACATTCAAATTGAAGCTTTGGGATACTTGCATGGGGATGCTAGCTACACCATCTCATGTACCCTACCTTCTAATAATTTCCCTTGATTCTCCTTTCCCAAAATACATCTATTTATGCCTTGAAATATCCCTGATCTTTAATCATATTCCTTCTCTAACTTTCCCCCTCATTTAATTAATAATATTATTATTCACCTCACTCCATATTCCAAAACCCTTCAGAGTCTTTCTTTGAATCCCCTAAAAAACTCAATGCTTACTTATTTTGAGGCCCCACTGACTCAAGGGTCATGGGTTTAAATCTTTACCACTTCTCATTTACCCACTTTGCTACTTTACTTCCAAAAATCATTGAATAATAACCTTCCATAGCCTAATAATGACATTATTATGGAATGTACACAATGTTGGCTTATTTGGATGGTGATAAAAGAACCTTTCGAATCACCATGGGAATTTGAGTAGTTCTAGATTTTCCAAATCCTTGTACAACATATCTTTCCCTTTCCTTTTCTTCACAATGATGATAGAAATTACACACTTCAACCTACTTATCCATGGCTACAGATTCCTTTTACATAGTTGACACAATCATCAAATTTCATCCTAGCTCACCTCATTGACTATTTCTACCACACCCATCAGAAACTATTTGATAGCCATCTTTTCCACCCTTTGGTACTTCCCTTTCTCCAACATCCTTCACCTAGACCTACCTATATGATATTTAATTGGGACAACCAAGTTAACCAACACCCATCACCTTAAAAGAACTACATTTGGCCTGATGTTCTTTTTAGATTCTTATCCCTAAAACTATGTAGGCAATGTCCACTTGCCACATGCATCTAGAGTCATATCGGTAATCCCCTTCCAACCCATACCTAATTCACACACACTTTCTCCATGTCCACCTTGATGTTGGTTTCTTTTGACCTAAAATATTAGTGTTTTTTGCAATAAATTTTGACTACAATGACCAACCTTATCATGTTTAAATTTTAAATGTTTTCACCACCTTGTGCAAAACCAAACCATTTATGTTTTCTCAAGACTACTTCTTACCCTGGATACTTGAGTCAACACTGATCCTATCTAGGAAACTTGATAAGACTAACCTAATGAACTATGACCAATGCTAGGGACTAGTTACCTTGTCATTTATCTTAGAACCTAGCCTTTTTGTTATCAACATTGACACCTTTAGTCTTTGCATAATCTTGACTATTTTGCTTAGTTGTATTCTTTGAATCCATTGACAATTCACATGCACAACTACCTTATGGCACCACCTTGTGCCTCCCCATCAACTACTTATCAAACCTACACCTGATTTAACCTTTCCTCATCAAATCTTGGTTTGAGGGGGAATACCTCCTCCCATATTCAAGGTACCCTAACCTTTTATAAAGTTATTCATTTTTGTTTTGCAACTTATCAATTCAAGGCCACATAATAAAAAGGGGTAAAATTTAGACACTAGAAAATTTCACACTTATAGGTTTTGATGCCTAAATGCCTCAAAATCCCCTAAAACTTATTAAACCTTACCAAAACCCCTTTTAACCTAACCAAATAATTATTCTCCTAGTCACATAATGTCATTTAAAATCACTATTCAAAAGTACTATTCATCATCACTAGTCACTATAGGACCCACTATCAGTATCCATGATGACATGACATGATGAAATGGAAAGTGATGGCATGTGATATAGAGGTGATATGGCAAGTTACATGTCTTAGAAATGACATAGCTTAATATGGGAAATCATACCCCACTTGGGACCCTTTCCACAAGTGCCTAATGACCTCATTTCATCATCACAAAGTTCCCACCTTAAATATGGTGAATTTTACTTTAAGGTGTCAATATTTAACATGTATTTTATCTTCCCCTCATGAAATTAGACCATAAAATAGATACCTACCTCTTTAATACTTTGGGAAAGATAAATAACACCCATTTTTTACTTCTTAACTGAAATAAGAGACTTTTCAACCCAAATGGAAATATTCCACAACCTCACCTTGGAATTTTCATCCCCCACATCAAAAATTGTGCCAAATATGATATTCCTCCCCTTTAATTTCTTGTGTGAAAGTAATAAATGGTGAGGAAAAGTCTTTGGTCTCATTTAAACCCATGTGTATGATTCCCATTCAAAATTGGACTCATGTGCAAGGTGGGAGACACACCAACCTAAATGGGTGACTTATGATCAATGTGGGAATCCAAAATAACCTCATCGTTGAATAATTCATGATACCACTTGAAGAAATTCTAATTGATTCACTATTTCTCTATTTTGACATGTTTCTTCACACTAAATGTTATAAATACCCCCCTCTCCTTCACCCAAGGTTAAGTTGGAAGTTATTATTTTTTTATTAAAATTTGTGTTTCAGGTTTTTAGGTATCATTAAAGAGGTCATAATCTTGAAGAGAAGGATCTGAAATAACAAAACTATACAAAAATTACTTCAAGTCTTCATCAATTATCAAAAAACTAATCTTCATCAACAAGCATCTTCAAATATTGAGGTAATCTTGTTGTTTAGTTATCAAAATTTATATATTCCTTTCCCTTTGGCATTATTATTTCACCTACTTCCTTAATCACCCTCTTATCATTTTATCCTCTTATCCATATCCCCTTTGTCTTCTTGATCATTGTTTACCCTTTTGCCTTCTTGGCCTCATTTTGACCATTTGCCCCTTTGCCTTATTGGTCCTATTTTGACCATTTATCCCTCTTATTTTCTTGAACACATTATCCTTCACCATATTAACCCCAACCAAATAACTCTTTTAGCCTTTATCAAACCAATCTAAACCAAAAACCACAACTTTATTCTAGCTAATTTTTAGCATTAACATTATTTAACCTAGTTGCTTTATTTTAGCCATCTAAGAAAAGAATTTAGTTTTATTGATTAATTTTTTATTATTTTTGATATTTAATTTAAGTTTTATTGTCATATAATTCAAATATATTTATTTTATCATTAACACTTAAGTGCTTAAAAGTAGGTGGATTGACAACCTCCTAGAAAGCTTTTGCTTATAAGATCTAGCTCACGCTAGGCAATACACCCATCTACTTATCTAACAAACAAGTTTATTTTAGTGTTATCTTATTTGAAGGTAATCCTTACAAGACAAAGAGGATATCTCCATAATCACTTGGATCTAATGCACACACATTTAATAATTTTTTCTTCCACACCCTTCATAACTAGTTTCTGCTTTTCACACATAAAAAAACAAAAATTAGATAGAAACAAGTCAATAGATTCTATATATCTGCTTCAAGTCTACTCAAACCTAAAATTATTATGGGTTAGGAAATAAAAATTATAAATTCCCTATGTCATCATAACTATGATGGTATTAGGTTATTATCCCCCATTAGATAATCCATCTATTCCTCGATCCTTTCAAGCACCCTATGTAGTAATCTTTGGGTTTATAATTTGTTGAGATGATACCACATGGAAACATATCACTCGCTTATTATCCTAAAGTATTCTCACTCTATATAGTTTTGTCTAGGCTTTTAGATTACCAGGATGATGCCACATGGTGACATCCTTCTTTCTCACTAGCTCAACATTAAACATACATCTCACCATGCTAACATAACTCTTAGGTTAGTGGGATGGTGACAACTGTCTTATTTTGAACCACTCATCAAATTCAAAAAAATGAACTAATGTAAAATCAAAGAAAAAAGACCCTAAACTCAAAGGTATAATCCTTACAAATAAAGATCTACATGGATATACATAACAAAGAGAATAGGGGTATTAACCCAAACTCACTTAGTCCCTCTAACCATCCACACTCTTAGATGTTTCCACTTGGTAGTTCCATAAAACTTTAGGGCATTATAGGCTTTTCCTTCTAGTTAATCCCTCAAGTTGTTGGGAGGATTCCATGTGGCGTCATATGGAAAATTTTCAAAATCCCAAAATTTAGTTAAGCAAAAATATGAAAGAAACTCAAAGAAAAATTAACTAAGGCAAAACATCATACTAGTCAACAAGGAAAATGACTAAGGAAAAATTCCATCAAGATCTTGGTAATTGGATAAAGAACAATTTTAACTAAAAAATATTGAAATATATATATAACTATAATCATAGTAAGATAAAATATAAATGCCTATGTTGTTTTTATTAAATCTAGAAAGAATCAAAATCTTTCTTCGAGCAAAGATCATGATATTCAACTAATAAACTCATTAGTTGAGTCAATTTATCGAATGAACAAGGAACATTTTCTCAATCCAACATATCAAAAGGAATGGATCAATAAAATACACATCAAATATCTAAGCATAATAAAACTTCATCAATTCTATTAAATGACCTAATCATTAGGAAGGCATCAAAAAGGTAACAACTCAACTATAAAAGACTAAGTGTTTCTTTAATAAGACATCCATATAATCCAAAATAACATCAAGGTTAAATAGAATATTTTTATTTTTATTACAATAATAATACATAGTTCAAAAAATTCATTCTACTCATCATTACAAAATATAGATCTAGATAGTAATTAAACCATAATAGATTTAAAAATGAGAGATACATGCATAATAAAGAGACTATTCTTAACGAGGTTTTTAATCAAATAACTCACAGTCTATTATCTAAAAATCCATAAGGCCTAAGGATTATTAATTTACATAACAAATCCTTCCCAAAGGCTTGAATACAAATGGTCATGACTAGACATGACTCATTTTATAAAAAGGTTTAAAACCAAGACCACTTAAGTCTTTATTCATGATTGAAATAATAATACCATAAACATGAATGTTTGATTCATTTCAATAAGATTTATTATTATTAACAATAATAATCCCATATCTACTTATGTTTAATTCCTCTCATTCTTAGACAAGTTTAATTCCCTTAACTTTTCTACTCAGATATAAAGACATGAATAATGATTAAAATACCAGTCACTCATGAAAAATATTTAAGGAAATAAATATGTCAATTTATTATAAAGTGCCTCAAAGGTAAAATAATTTTATATATACATGACTCTTATAAAAATATTATAAATTAATCATTCATAATAAATTAAATCTCAAATAACACTGGGGTTTTAATAAATATAGTTAGATGTCGTATTCCAATGTTGGAATATCATACAAATAGTATCTTTAATAATAATATTACAAGTAGGTTGACTGCTAAAACATTAGTAATACATTATATTCACTTATCTTTTATCATAAATGAGAGATAAATATTTTAGTATGATCAAGTAAAAAAGGACCAAGTAGTCTTCAACAACATTCTATCTTTTCTTGAAATCATCTATTAGCCATTAAAAGTAAGTCTCACTACCCAACCTTTTGTCATCACTAAATTGTTTTTTTAGACATCCCTGAGCTCAATACTCCCAAATTTGAGCATACTTATATCACAAGGTAAAAGAAAGGGTGTATATATAATAAAGGGTATCTAAACATAAAGGAAGACCATGCAAACCCTATAATAAAAATTCCTAGTTTTACCCATGGGGACTCCCAATCCCAAATACAAGTAAACAAACATTCAAATGATCATTTAAGCGAAGTCAAAAATTCATGAATATAATATTAGTAGGAAAGGTATTATAACATAAGGCCCATAAAATATTAGAGTATAAAAAGGATGTCTCACTCTATTGATTCCTTCCAGTGGTCATGAGAGGGTTAAGCAATCTATCATCATGTCTCATCACAAGAGTATTAAAAACTTCCACTATGACATCCATTGGAGGGTTAAACATTCTACCACCATGCCCATCACAAGAGGGCTTATTTTTCTTCCACTATGAATATGTTACTTAAATATAACCTTTACACTATGTCATAATAGCATTAATAGACTTCAAAAAAATAATTGAAACATCCAAGTCAAGTAAGGAGGAACACAACCTTTTCTAGGCCCACGATTAGGCATATACATGTATGTAAATAAATGCACAACCATGGAAAGATAATAATATAGTAAAAATAAACCAAGTGGTCTTATTCTTTTTTAATCAAGACAAGAAATAAAGAACTAGAATCAATTCATTAAAAATAACAAGGAATAATCTCTCCAAGGATGTAAAATAAGCAAGAACTACATGGTAGCCAATGCTTAACCATGGCCAAATAATAAAATAGATATAATAAACCAATTGGTCATATCCCATTTAAATAAAGAAGATAAAATAGAAAATATAATCATTTCATTCTAAATGAATATTATAAAAACATAGGTTACAAATAAGTCCACCTATTAACCTCCAGATTGCCTAGGCATTATCCTCCAGCTATCTCGACTTGGCTCTCCTAACTAGCTAATCCTCTTTGCTACTTCTCATTATCCTATGCTAAGTTTAACTCTTTTTAAATTGGAAAAAAAATCCACAATTAATGGAGTTTAACTTCTACATATATACATCTAAGTAATATCCAACCACTTGCTACTTACCAACCCATGCCTCATTAAGGGATGTTATTTCCCATGTTCCATTTAAGGTGCATGGTGGTTTTTCATTTTCTATTTGTTGATTCCCATACTCATTACCACTTTTTCCACTTGATATTATTACTAATGCAAACAAAATAATATATACTAATTAAAAGCTAGGCATTATAAATGTTGGATATAATATATTTAGGTCAAGTGACAACAAGTTCCACCAACTAGGCTTAAAGGTTGGCCACCAATTAGATGTTGCATTTACTAGGTGATGGATTAGGCAACTGAGTAATTAATAAGGGTCTATGATGGTTTTAACTTGATTAATGATTTAACCATGATTGGAATAGTCTCTTTCCTTCATTATCCCTTTTTGTGTTCCTTTACACTTGATGCACACATATAATTCCTCTATCCTTATAGTTGAAGCTAAATTTAATCAAATAAGGCAATTTCAATCAATAAATTAGATCTAATTATGCATGGAATATCAACATACATGAGTATAATTTCATATGGTTCAATGATTAAGTATTTTCCATTTTATAAGATTAGAATAAATGATTCAACATGATTTAAGTCAATATATCTCATAGACATAATAAAATATCATAAATAGTTATTACCTAAGGATATATAAGCATCAATATTTCATAATTAATCAAAACATTATTGATAATCAGTCTTTATCACATGTACCAACACATGAAAAGACTTTATAAATCCTTACACATCTCATTTGGATGTGACTTTAAAACATCATTCCATAATAATAACATATATGTCATGGTTTCATAGTCATATTTGTCAAAGATAAGCACTATTAAAAATGGGGCCTTACATCCCCCTTCCCTTATACAAACTTAGTCTAGAAGACACTAAAAGAGGTGAGGATACCAAACCCTGAAAGGTGAAACGTCTTCCAAAGTAGTTGTAGATTCATAATATTTATCCCATTAGACCTTGACATGATCTAGGTATTTGCCTTGTAGTGCTAATGCCATGCATGTTAGTATCCTCATAGGCTCCAAAGTCATATCCCTAATGGTCTTAACTTGCAAGGTTTCCTAATACACTACATGAGCAATGTAAGTAACATACTGACATAAAACAAATGTGTGACTCACATCATGAACATGATATAGGTTAGGTGGTAGGGATAGTCTCTATGATACTAGACAAATGGTTTCCAAGACCTCAAATGGTCCAATAAAATGAGGTTTCAACTTCAAACCTTTTCCATAATGGATTGGGCTCTTGTTGGGTCTCACCCTTAGGAAAAATTTATCATAAACATTGAAATTTTAGTCAATTATCTTCACATAAACATAGTTATACTATCAATCCTTGTTGGTATCTAGGTGATATTATATCTTAATCATTTACCACTCCATATCTTCTAACATGGTATCTTTAATCATGAGTCTAGCCTCAAGTCAGTCCTAACTCAGTGGGATACTACAAGCTCAACCTTACATATCCTAAGAAATTATTCCCAATAGTATTTTTGGTCCATAACGTACATGCACAACATGTCTTCCAAGACATGATTGACTCTTTCAATTTTTCCATTAATCTCAAGATGGTAGGAAGTATTATAATTGAGCTACATGACTAAGGCCTTCTACAATGAAGTCTATAAGTGAGAAGTATCTATGATGATATGTGATGATCTTGTAAATACTAATCTATTCAATCCCTATTAAGTCCTTACCATTTATATTTTTTTTAAAAATTCCCCTCATTATCCATTGCCCTAATCTCATTGATCAAGACAAATAAGATCAATAGATTATATTAGATGAGTTTCAAAATGAATAAATCATATAAAAATTCTTGGGCTTAAGATAAAATTTACCAATTGGTGACCACACGCAAGGATTTGTCTATACTTTAGAACATACTACCTAATTTGGGGAGTAGTCAAACTTCCTTTCTCAAGAAAAAAATGAAAATGAAACATCAAGGACCTTAATTGAAAACCTCTTTGAGGAACTTTTAAACCAATAAAATAGTAAATAAAAAGACAAGCCCATTGTTGAAAACCTATTTTAGGTTCCCTTGGATAAAAATTTTCACTCTCCTTTATAGAAAGTGTTATTACTCTAAATTACACCCTTAAGGATGTTGTTTAAGACTTATTCATTTAGATGATAGCATGGAGACATCCATAAGTTGTGGGTAGCCTAATTTTTGAGGTGAATCTATATATTAGGTATAGCTCTCTTGATGTATCAATAAAAACTAATACTAAACCTATTGCTTACAAAGAAAAGGGAGAGAGATACATGAAAACAAGTAAATGGGAAGTGATGCCCCAAAATTAATTTCATTTTCTTGCCTACATTGCATTAAGAACATGAACTAGGGTTGAATCTAATTAAATATCTCAATATGAGTCTCTAAGCATTAGTGTTTTAATATGAAGGTTATGGTAAAGACACTAACCAAGAGGGATTATCAAAATATATCCTAAGTTACACTAGTGAAAATTTTCCACACTTAGTGATTGTAATACCATGTAACACACTTCACATGACCTGCTAAGATGACTAACAATCTAAAAAGAGGTAAGAAGATAGGAAAAATGAATGAAGTTGTAGACACTATCACTAACATTCATCAAAGCAATATGGACAAATGCTAGTTTCAGAATTTAGGAGGCTAAAAATCAACATATATTCACTTTAGATGGAAATTACAAGTGTTTGTTTTAGTAGGGTTTCACCATACTCAAATTGAGGATGCTTACGATGTCAATATCATGTGTATATACAGGAGAAATGATAGAGGAAAGAGAGAATGGATGTTGAGAAAGTTCATAGTTTATGCCACATGACATGAATCAGTTACAAAGGTTTTAAATGGAAAATAAATAGTCCAAATAACCTTCTATACAAGTGTCACTCATATCTAGTGGATATTCCTCAAAAAGTTAGCATAGGAGATGTGTCATTTCCCCTTTGAAATTACCCTACCCTCCATGATTTATGGGTTAGGTACTTACAAAAATTACTCCAAAACATTTATATCTCTTCTTGAAACCTCATGAGATGATGTGAAATACCTCAAACTGATGCAATAGGTTTGACATCTCATATGCCCACTTAGTCATCTTTCCAAGCTTGCTAAATGCATAGTAAACATCTAAAACTTGGTGAATTTTCATGAATTAGTTATATACTAGTATAATGATTATTTTAACATCATATTAGTGTTTTCATATACCTACATTCAATTTCTTATCCCTCTACCCCACGTAAAACTCCAAAAAATGCCCAATTGGGTCTTTCTAGTCATAAAAAAGCCCTGAATAGACTTAGGGGATAAAAATTGAGTTTTAAGGCTCACCTATCTCAAGTATTTAGATAATTATATAGTTTAAAGTGCTTCATACCTATTATATTTAAAAAAATGATAATTTTTCATAAAAATTCCAAATAATGTTTTTTGTAATTTCCTGTTTGTTGCCTTATAATGGATATATAGTTGTTTTGAAGTGACTTTGATTCATTTTGTATCTTTATAATGTGTATTATCATTGATTCAAGTCTAAAAATTATTTATATACTCTATCATAATCTTGGGTTTCTTTTGTTAAGCATGGGATATACTAAGAGGGGGGGTGAATCAGTATATCATATATCTTATAAAATTTTCCTTTAATGAAATTCCACTTAATCAAACATTAAAGATATGCAATAAAACTCAAAAAATAAACATCACACAAGATAGAGAGAGATACCAGATATAATGTGGAAACCTAATGTGGTAAAAACCATATAGAACAATCTCAAGTATATGAATGAGTACAAACCCAAACAATATTTGCAAGCCAAGCTTGCAGGAGCACCATACCCCTTTGCCAAGCACCACCCCAGCTACTATTCATGAGAACTAACCCACAAGAGCACCACACCCCTTTGCTGAGCACCAACCTAGCTACTATTCATAAGCACCAACCCACAGGAGCACCAACCCCTTTGTCGAGCACCAACCCATCAACAATTCATGAGCACCAACCCACATGAGCACCAACCCCTTTGTGTATACCACACACCTATCTCTCAATGTTGCTATCTCAGCAAATGATAGATAAATACAATATCTCTTTCCTCTCTCTCACCTTTGCTCTTCTAAGCTAGATATAACAAATACAAATCATATTCATCTCTCACAATTGCTCTTCTAAGCTAGATATTACAATATCAAATCAACCTCTATCATTATATTACAAATGGCTTCTCAAGCTTTTATTTATAGCTTTCCAAATGACATTTTGCCTTCCCCCTTTATGAACCTTCAATCCTCATGGAAAATGGTGCCAATCTTGGATGAGCATTCATATTCAAGCCTTTGAAAAGTCATGTGGTGACCCTTCATGACTAAAAATGTCCTTCCCACTTTTGTCCTTATCTTTGGTGACTTTTTGTATTCCTTAAAGTGTTCCTTCATGAGAAATTGTGCCCTTACTCTTTTGTCTTCACTTGGTGACTCTTGGTATTCCCCAAGATGAATCTTCATGGGAAAATGCATCCCATCCTTTTTTTGTCTTTACCCCGTGGCTCTTCGACTTCTCCATGAGCCCTTGTTTTGTCTCATATGCAACCAAAAATATATTCATTAATATTAAATAAATATTAACTCACATTAGCCAAGATAAACAACATTAAATGCAATGGGACCTTTATCACTAATAATACTAGACCTTTGACATCAGTGACAATATTTCCAACAATCTCCCCCTTTGTCATTGATGGCAACCTCAATCTTGAAACTGTCACATCCTATCACCTGCACATCCTATCATCTAAAAATATACAGTAACTCCCCCTTACTATAGCAACCTATACCTATTCCCTATATCTATTTTCTACACTTTTACCTGTACCTATTATTCTCCCCTTTGACATAAATGTAAAGGGCCTACCTAGAGCTAACACTTAACTCCCCCTCACTTGATGTTGAACATCAATGGCAGGAAGTAATAGAAATTACTCCCAACTCCTCTCACTGATCTTTGAATGTATCCTTTAATCGTGCCTTTGAGAAGATATCTAACAAAAACTATACATTGTTCTCTATCCTTTGAGCATCTGCAATCAACTCATTTGAATCTTTTCTTCTAATCTCATAACCTTCTTTATGAAATTTTAATGTATATCCTTGATCACATATTTGACTAACACTCAACAGATTATGCTTAAGACCTTTTACATACAAAACATTTTTAGTCTTAGTTGTACCGTAATCCAAACTCAAAGTACCTTTTCCAGCTATCCTAGTAGTGATTTTATCTCTAAATCTCACTGTACCACCATTGATCTTCTTTAGAGATATGAATTTACTTTTATCTCCTATCATATGCATCGAACATCTGCTATCAATTAACCATGGCTGATCTTTACCTCTTACATGTAAAGCTATCTGAACCATCATATAATCTTCATGTTGTTTCTTCTACCATAAGCATGTCTAAACCTTCTCCCTAATGAATGGAGCTTTGAGATTCTAATCCTTCTTCTTGATGAATGGATCTTTAAAGCTCTGATCCTTCTTGACTAACTTGAACACGCTTCTACAATACCAAGCTATATGTCTGAAGTTGTTGCACTTATAGCATACTATGGTCTCTTCATCAAGGCTTGATAGAGGAGCAAAAGAGTTGTGGCTTCTGCTTGACTCTACTTGACTTTCCTTCTTATTTCTAAAATTATGAGATCTTTCTCTACATTCTAATTTCTTGTTACCATATCTATTACAATAAAAATAATAGCCATAAAAATAAGACCTATATGTATATCTCTGACTTGATTGCCTTTTGTAGCTTTGTTCCTTCCAGCCTTCTCTATTTGGAATGTCCTCTGTATTCTTCACTTCTCCCCTTTTTATTTCCTCTTGTGTAACAGCTTTAACATAGCTCTTTTTCTTTTCAAAACTGATCCCTATCTTATCTAAATATGCTTTTTGACTTTCCAATATCTTATTTAGCATGTTAGTGATATCTTCAAATTTTGAATCACTGACTACTTTATCACTGATTACTTTCTTAATATCTTCTTTTAAAGAGGAAATTTCAATAACATACCTTTCACAATATTTTCTTGCTATTTACAAGTGTGCTATGAGATCTTCTTCATTCTTCTTGGCTTCTTCAATGTGTGCTTGTAGATCTTTAATCATTTCCTTTGACTCTTGTTCATTTTTCTCAATCTGGCGCTTTAATATTTGATTCTTCTTCTGAATAGCTTCTAACTCTTCTAAGGCACAAATGAGCTCTCCTTCCATATTCACTTTAGCTTCCTCCTCTTCTTCTTCTTGGTCATCTTCATGTATGGCCATGAATATAATCTCTTCTTATTTTGAATTGCTGACTCCACTATCTTCACCTGAGCTAGGATCTTTCGAATAAAGGATCTTCTTCTCGAATCCCTTCTTAGATTTGCCTTTGAAATTATTCTTGTATGTAGTATTTTATTCTTTATCATCATTAACCTTATCTTGGCATCTAGATAAAAAATGTCCAATATTTCCATAATTAAAACATTTAAAAGGTAATTTTCCTTGATATTTACCTATTCCTCTTTTCAAATTGCAAATGAAAAGTGCTTCCTTGTCATCTTCATCATCACTAGAACTATCACTTAATTCTTGAATCTTAGCTTTATCTTTCTTTGATGTCTTGAAATCCACTTCTCTCTTTGAGGGTTTATCTTGTTCTGTTTGCATGTCATATGTCTTGAGAATACCATGAAGCTCATCCATCTTTAGCTTGGCTAAATTCTTCATCTCCTTAATTGCCAAAACCTTTGCATCATATCTCATTGGTAGAGATCTCAAAATCTTTTGCACCACCATTGACTCATTTAATGTTTCTCTAAGACGTTGAATTTGATTTATGACTTGATCAACTCCCAAAAGATAACTTGTTATATCTTCTTCTTCTTCCATCTTCAAACTTTCAAACTACCTTCTAAAAGTCTGTAGCTTAGCTTGCTAAATCTTTCCATCACCCTTGTAAATATTCTCAAGTTTTACCCAAGTTTCATGAGCATATTTACATTTCATAACTTTAACAAATTTAGATTCACATAAACCATATAAAATAACATTTAAAGCTTTAGCATTACATTCACTACCTTCTTTTCTACTGGAGTAATGGTAGATGTCTATGGCTCTTCATATTCCTCCACCACTGCTTTCCATATGTTAAATCTAAGGGCCATCAAATAAACCTTCATTCTCATGCTCCAAAAATCATAATTTGTTCCATCAAACAAAGGTACCTTATTTGTAGAAAATCCTTCATGTGACCCAGCCATCGTGCTTTCCCGATCTACCTTCAAGTTGTAAAAATTTTTAGAAAGGAACCAGCTCTAATACCAATTGTTAAGCATGGAATATACTGAGAGGGGGGGGTGAATTAGTATATCATATATCTTATAAAACTTTCCTTTAACCAAATTCCACTTAATCAAACATTCAAGATATGCAGTAAAACTCAAATAATAAACATCACATAAGATAGAGAGAGACACCAAATATAACGTGGAAACCCAATGTGGGAAAAACCATGGAAAATAGTCTCAAGTATATGAATGAGTACAAACCCAAACAATAGTTGCAAGCCAACCATACCCCTTTGCCGAGCACCACCCCAGCTACTATTCATGAGCACCAACCCACATGAGCACCACACCCCTTTGTCGATCACTAACCTAGCTACTGTTCCTGAACACTAACCCACAGGAGCACCAACCCCTTTGTTGAACACCAACCTAGCAACAATTCATGAGCACCAACCCCTTTATGTATACCACACACCTATCTCTCAATGTTGCTATCTCAACAAATGATAGATCAATACAACATCTCTTTCCTCTCTCTCACCTTTGCTCTTTTAAGCTAGATATAAAAAATATAAATCATATTCATCTCTCACAATTTCTCTTCTAAGCTAGATATTACAATATAAAATCAACCTCTATCTCTCATAATAAAAATGGCTTCTCAAGCCTTTATTTATATCTTTCCAAATGACCTTTTGCCTTCCCCCTTTGTGACCCTTCAATCCTCATGGAAAATGGCACCAATATTGGATGATCCTTTATATTCAATCCTTTGAAAAGTCATGTGGTGACCATTCATGACCAAAAATGTCCTTCCCACTTTTGTCCTTATCTTTAGCGACTTTTCGTATTCCTTAAAGTGTCACTTCATGAGAAATTGCACCCTTACTCTTTTGTCTTCACTTGGTGACTCTTGGTATTCCCCAAGATGACTCTTCATGGGAAAATGTGTCCCATCATTCTTTTGTCTTTACCCCGTGGCTCTTAGACTTCTCCATGGGCCCTTATTTTGTCTCATATGCAACCAAAATTATATTCATTAATATTAAATAAATATTAACTCACATTAGCCAAGATAAACAACATTAAATGCAATGGGGCCTTTATCTCCAATAATACTAGACCTTTAACATCAATTAAAATATTTCCAACATATTTAAACATGCCCAAATCACTCAACTTACTCTCATTCTAAGAGAAAAATCTTGGAAAACATTCAATTTTTCATTGTTCCTTCATTGTTGAGAGCTTAAACTTGCTTTAAAATCTTTTAAACTAAATAATAAAATTATCCTAAGTGTATAGAACTATTATATATAATATTAATACCCAATATTTACCTTCATTATGTCTTAAAACCTTGTTTCTCATTGCAAGCAAGAAGTGGTCAATGTGTGGGCCTAATTGTAGCTTGTCTAATGGCCTTAACTCACCATGACAATGACCAAAAGAATTAGAATAAAAAATCAGGGATTTTATAATGTTTAAATAGGGTTTTATATGTTTATTCAACCTAAATTTTTCATTGAAACCTTCTTGGAATCTCTGTAACCCTGATTTCATGCAAATAAGCTCAATAAACTTGATTTTTTTCATGGTACAGACCTGTGTTTTAGATTTTTATCTCTCCTAATATATTTTAAGGACATAAAAACAATATAAAAAGTTTAATAATGGTTTTTTTTTAATTTCATGAGTTTTTTAGCTCTGAAACATAATTTATGTCCTTTTTAGTGTTGTCCCACCTTGCGTTTTCTTCATATTTGCATGAATATAGGTTTGAATTTTAAAATTTTATTGAGTTACATGAGGTATAAAGACCTAATTATTTTTTAATTATCACCTTTATGATCTCTTATAACCATTACATCCATTGGATACATTCAAATAATCACAAAACCTCCTAAAATAGCTCTTCTAATCAGCCCCTTGTATTTTATCCACTTTCAAGACATGTTCTCTCACATGGCACTTCATGATTATTGGACATTTATTTTATATCACTTGTGAGGTCTAAATATACACTAAAATAAATATTAAAATATTTTATTTACATCAAAAATCTTTAAAAATTAGCTAAATTCTTTAAAACTGAGATGTTGAGGTTGTAAAGGGGGTTTAAGGCAACTTAAGTTCTTAAGGATGATTAAAAAAGAACAAGGATTAATAATAAAACTTAATGAAACAAATTAGAATTTAATATTTTTACCATACCTCTAATAATATCACTCATATCCATTCAATTACTCCTCTGACATCTGAACATTTTAAATGGACCTTTTCTAGCTTGTAAGGTTGACTAGGAAACCCAAGTTGTATGTTTCAGCGAAAAGGAGCCTAAAAGTGATTTTTTATTTTTTTTTACCAATAATGAATATTTTAGGTTTAAAAAAACATTTAACCTATATTTATATGATTATTTATCCAATTAAATTTATCATATAGCCTCAAGGCTTATTTTTGAGATTGTTAGGGTTTTAGACCATCTTGGTAAATTTGGCCCTAATGGGCCATCATCTTGTTTTCCTCTTATTGTAGGGGTTTTGAAAATTTTAAAAGACCTTAATAAATATCCCTCAAATTAATTGTGATATTATACTCTCATGTCCAATGTTCAAACTTACCCATTTCTCTTATTATCCAAATCTGCAACACTATAATTTCTTCTTTGCAAGATCAAACTATCACATTACCTTGGAAAACACCTCAAATATGCATATACATATCTAATTTAATTAATTTAGATATTATTTAATCCTCACTCCATGAATGGAGTCTTCTAAAAACCTACAACAAGCACTTGAATGTACATAAATTATTTTCTACACTTGAATTATGTCTTTCTACACTTGGACTACATTTGAAGATGTAAGAGGGAAGTTACAAAGAGGAAATAAATGTGGGAATATTAAAATGGATATATTTTCATGAATTATAACTTTTAATTTACTCCTTTCACATTCAAATGACTTTTAAATATGACTTTGGACCCACTTGACAAGACAACACTAAGGCCTTTTAGACTTTTAAGGTGACATATTGAATTTTACATTAATTTAACATCTGAAAAATACCTTAATTTATTAAAAATAATATATAAACCACATTTGACATCAAATAAATGATTTAACCTATATTTGCATAATGATATCTCATTAAAACCCTCTTTCAACCTAAAATAATCATGACATGGCATTAGGATTCTCATATCTAGCATAAATATTGACTCACACAAGAAACCTTAAAGAATGCTAAAAATGAAATTTGAAGGGATTTTGACTCAAAAATACCACTTAAAATGACTCAACATCAGTTTAAACATGTTAGGGGTCAATGGTGGAAATTTTTTCCAACATGAAGCACAAGGTTCCCCAAGTTTACACTTATCATTAGGAATATAACTTAATCTTAATGATCATGAAACATTTCAGAAAATTATCCTCAAAGATCCATAACTAGTTGATAATAATTTATTACACAATATGGATGAATCTAAGCCCTCATACATGTACAGGCCTAATAACCCACCTATATATCTATAAGATCACTTATCCCTATTGCAAACAATTATTGAATATGGTTCTTGTTGGATATCCTTTCCACCCTTGGTCCACACTTGGAGATGGGTATTATTTTCAAAAATTAGTTGAGTTTGAGATCCATAACACATTCATGATGACTATTATGGCCTATAATTAGGTCTATCCAAGATTGTTCATGTTTCTTAAGTGAATTGTTAGTCATTTATTATTTTTAGAACCCTTAATGAGGTCTTAAGTTCATGTTTGTAATTTTAAAGGGTCATAATTACATAGATATAAATATATCAATGCATTTAACATATTATAAATATTCATACAAACCTTGTTGAGGTTCAATCCATGGTTAGTGTCCTACAAGATCCATGATAAATGTAATGTTTCATAAGTAGAAAGGTATAAGGGTCATTATTCATTTATTGAGGTTAAATGCATCAAAAAAGGGTCTAATACATTTATTATCATCATATCAGGTGCTTTCCAATGAAAAGTAAGGTTCAAAAGATTCTTAAGAGGCATAACAAGGTCATAGATAAATAATTAGATTCTAAAAGTACTTATGCAGATATAAAGGGTCAAGAGGTCATATTTGAGGTCATTAAGGTCATTTTAATAAATTAATACATTATTAAGGTTTCAAATAGTCATTTATTATATTTAAAATCCTCATCCAACTCTCCCATTCTTAGAAATGATAATAAAAGCACTTAACTTAATGATTTCCCTTCATTCTTGCTTTTTGGTGATATTTAACTATTATATTTTGAGGATAGTGCATCAAGAAATAACCTAAACATTTACCATCCTCAATCATGATCATGTATTTTTCATTAATTAGAGGTGTTTTTTTAGATATATTGACTAAATAGTCAAATCCAAACCATAAGAGTCAAGGCTTCATGATGGTTTTAAAACCAAGAGCTTTGAGGAGGAGGTTTCAATCATCTTTTGTATGTTTTTTGATATTTCAGTGGATAAGGCATCATGTCTAAAGATATCACATACTCTAAGCCATCATGTGAAATTTTTACAATTAAGAGGAGCTCATCCCATGAGAAATAATTTTTTTAAGGAGTTACAAGTCTTATGATATGTCTTTAATTTGATTATTTCTTGATCTAATTCTACCTTCAAGGACTCTATTTCTAATCTAAACTCGGTGCATTCTTCCTCCATGGTCTTAAGACTTGTAGTGACAATCTCAATCTAAGTTTCCAACTGCTTAATGATCTCTTCAAATTCATTAGTTTTCTTACTTAGTCTCTCTTCAAAGAGATTAGTTTATTCCTCATAACCCTTAACTAATGATCTCAGTTTCTAATTCTTCCTTCTCTGAAACTTTAACTCCTCTAGATAACTCACCAATTCTACCTCAAGGTTCACTTCAGCTACTTCTTCATCTGATTCTTCATCTTTTGTAATACATTTCCCTTTTAAACAACCTTCATTATCTATTTTTATGTCCATAAATATAATATTATTTCTATCATGATAAACATTGTCATAGTCACTATCAAATATACTTGGATCACTTATATCAGAGGAGCTACTATCTTCTTCGGTATAAAAACTTCTCTTGTTCTTGAATGACCCTTTCTTGCCTTCATACTTCCTAAAGTTCTTTTTTCTCTTGTCAAGATTATAGAACTTCTTATCCTTACCATGATTTTAATCATTCTCTCTATAATGATAATTTTTATCCTTATTAGAGAAATTTGAGGCAAAGTGACCAATATTACCATAGTTAAATCACTTAAATGGAAACTTTTTCACATACTTACTTGATCATATTCTTAGTTTTCTAAAAAAAATGGATTCTATATTGTCATCATCAATGTTTGTATCAACATCATATTTGATACTTTTAAGTTATGAATTTTTATCAAATTTTAATGTATCTTCCTTCTTATAATGTCTTTCATCACTTGTTATCATTTCATAGGTAGTCAAGATACCATGAAGCTCATCCATCTATAGTTTCTTGAGATATTTGATCTCCTTCATAGTAGAGACATTTGAATCAAACTTGGATGCCATGGATATTAATACCTTCTGTATTATTGTTAATTCTTCCAAATTTTCTCCTAGACCCCAAATGACATTTACCACTTCATCTAATCTTAATAGATAAGATGTAATTTTTTCATCCACCCTCATTCTCATACTTTCAAACTACCTTCGGTGGGTCTACAATTTTTCCAACTTGATGTTAGTATCTCCTTTATAGATGGTTTAAAACTTTTCCCAAATTTATTTTGTTGAATTAAAATTCATTACATTTACAAAATCTACCTCTAGACAACCACATAGGATGGAATTCATTGATTTAGAGTTTTTTCAATTGACTTCTTTCATATTGCATTATTTGGTGGTGTAGGAGGTGGAGTGAATCCATCAACAACTAATTTTCATATGTCATACACAAATGAGATTAGATAAAGATTAATTATAATGATACAAAATTCATAGTTAGTCCTAATAAAGATATGGGCCTTCTTGGTTGAGAAACCTCCTTGTACTTAATGACTAGACATGCTTGTGCTTCTAGGATCTCCTTTAATCTATTAGGCCTACTTCAAAAGTCCAAGCTATGATAAAAATTATTGGAAGAAAAATTAATGAGAGTTGTGGTGAATTAGTGTTTAATAAACTTTTTTAAAATTATACATTAACATTCATGAACCATGAAAGAAACATAGTTATATGGCAATGCATAAAGAACCATTCACATGAGCATGAAACAAGAGAACACATATACGATTGGGAAAACCTCAAGGGAAGAAAACCCAATATGATATCTAAAAATAAACTATTTTCATATGAAAAAAAAAATTAAGTTTAGAACCAACTCAAACTGAAGTATAAACCCCAATAAAGTCAAGCACCCACTTGACTAGGCTTGGCTTTAACAAGCATTTACTTGCAAGGAATCACCAACTCCCTAAGTGGCTCAGCACCAATTTAAACATATTTGAATTTTTATCACCTTATAAACTTTTGTTACTTAAAAAAAAAATAAGGACCATACCTATTCTCTTATATTATGGTCTAAAAATCATTTCAATACCTCCTTCTGCTCAGCTATGTATCAATTTTTTTCTATATTTTCACACACTCAAATAGGCCAAAACTATGTTGTATATATATATATATATATATTAGTCTCACGGTCACACACCATTTGGTCTTAAAAACACCTTTAACCTATTATATTGAGCATAAATTAGGTCTTATTAAATATTATAAATATTTGTAAATCATAATTTGAACCCCTTTTGGTCTGCCACAACTCAATTAGGCCTTACTCCTCCATTAGGTCTGATGGAGACCTAATTGCATTAGGTCTACCCTCTTAATGATAAAACATGATATTAATGGGATAATATGGCCTTATACAAAAATAAAAAACAATTAAACCACTTAGATAATGAAATATTCTAACCTTCTTCATGCTTGATTAGACCTTCATCCTTCATTCATACCATCAAAGCTCTTTTAGGACAAACAGCCCTATTAGGCCTGTGTACATCAAAAATATATCTTACAATAATGAATATTAAACACCATTAAGATAATAAAAAATGAAAAATGAAACATGAATAAATATTCTACATGACTTCAGGGTCATCACCAAATATTGTAACATATTCACTCAAGAAATAGGGACTCAAGAACATCTCTACAACTTGCTTACTCAAAACTGCCAAATCACCTAAAAATAATCATGAAGAATTAGAACTCTAATTCTTGTGTATAAAATTTTCATGGATACTAATTCATAGTAGTAGCTATATGAGATCTCTAAAACATCCTTAGATAGAAAATTCATTTCATCAAATGGAAAATATTAGTCTTGCAGACAAATTTATTGACCTTATGTCTCACAATTCTATTTAAACTAGACAATCTATTTTATGAGAAACATTTTCACCACATACATTGACCTTAAAAGTTTATCTAAATCATGACCATGATTTAAAATTTATAAATAACTTCATGCACATACCCTCAAATCTATCCCTTCAACTTTGCTTGGGTTTTACATTATCCACACTATTAGGTCTGTCTATGACTAGGTTACTTGGATGATCAATTTAGAAAACCTAGAGGTTAGAAATTATCCATAAAAAATCATGGACATTTAAAATGAGTCTCTATATTCCTCTACCATCTATTTAATCTTCTTAACCAATTCAAAGTTTAAGAGTTATAGTATCTTATTGGCAAATAGGTATGTACCTATACATTTTCTCTCTCATCTAACTAAACACCACCACTTGGAGGTACTTGGTAGAGTTTAATATATTATCTATAAAATATATAGTAATTTGAATCCATCCTAAGCTGATTTGAACAAAATCTTTTACATTGGGTCCTTATTAGGGTTTTATGGAGGTTTAACACATTTTTTGGTGTTAATGATTGTTCGTAAAGGATGACCTCTTGAATCCAAAAATAATCCATAGATATATTAGTTAGGAATCTTCCTCATCTCTCCTAAATATATTATACTCTCATGTAGATGTTACACATGTTTATGAATAACTAAAAGTGTTTCTTACATTTGAGTACATCATTTTGTTAGCTTGAGAATGCCTAAAAGAATGATTCATGCATTTTTACTTCAAACCATAACTTTGAGCTTCATTATCATACCTAAAACAACTTATCTCACTTCTATCCATCTCTGAGTGCATACTTACCTTCAAATATGATACTCATACCTCACTATGCTAGGTAAGGTCTAGGAGTGGTCTAGGTGTAGACTTAGACTAAAGGTCCTACCCCAATAGGCTTACCCTAAAACTCTCATGAATTCTTCTATACCTTAATCTCATTATGAAACAATGCCATGCAAACTTAACATGCCTATATTCATTAATTTCACCATGCACATAGCTCTTCATATCATGACTATGATTTCTATGAACATGACATCAATGACTTATACCTTCCATACTAAGATTAATAATGATATCAATCATGCAAACATAACACATTAGTTGTCTTCAAATTATCTCTTTCTTTATCTCATTACAACACTCTTCCATGCACCTTATCACATCACAAACTATCAACTATCCTTAATCACCTTGGACATCAACCTTCATAAGATGCACCTTTGACATTAATGACAATACTCAACAATTTTTTATTAGTCCATCTCTGACTAGCACCCAATCCCCAAATGTTACTACACCTCAACTTATGTTTACTCTACCTCCCACTATGAAAATTAATAACTTAGTGATTTCAATCCCTACAACTCTCCCACCCTTCCAAACTAGCATAACTTCAAATCTTCAAACCCAACCTTTATAATAAGTTCCATTAATCTAACCTCCTTAGTAGTACATCCCATTGACTACTCAATATGTATCTCCCTTGTAATCCCTTGGATCTAATTATATACTCTTGAAATCCCCATAATATGTGGCTGCATCCCAATTAATTATGACTACTTCTATTGGTTACCTCTTGTCATAACCCTTTTCAAATCCTTTTCATACCTATCAATACCCACAACAAAAGGTATTATGTTTATTCCTCAATATAATACCCAATATCACCTTATGAACATCCTTATGGATAGGATGGAATAAATAGAAACCTCTTCCTCTCAGTAGAATATTATGCTCACATATGAGCAAATATGTAATGAACCCATTAATCTAAGTATCCCTATTAGACTATACCCCTCACAATGGGAGATTCTATAATTCATGAAATTTTAAAATAGGGAAGATCCTCAGCAACACATTAGGGTATTTAAACATGATTTTTATCTCATATATCATGATGATACTTTCCTCTTAATAATGTTTCTCATATTGCTACCTAGACTAGCTTTATACTGGTATAGTTCCATCACTCAACACTCCCTATTTTATTTTGGATAACTGGACCAAATATTTTTAGAAGACTTTTCTGTTAACATCATAAGGAACGTAACCATAACTAAACTTTATGACATTAGACCATTAACTGATGAATGTATCACTAATTTCATGGATATATGGTGAAGTATTATAAACATTCTCACTTTCTTCCTTATTCAACTAGAGTTAATTGAATTATTTGAGATATCATGCACTAAGCATATTTCATCAACATTACCGGTTCAATCCTTCAATAATTTTGATGAGGCCTTTTCCATGGCCCATAAACTAGAAATCTAAACTTTAGAATAAGGGAAGGTAAATTTATGTAATAAGAAATTCAAATGTAATCACTCCAAAGGAATAAATAATACCAAAACCAAAGGTACTACTAATGTTGTGATCTTAAAATTAATACATCTATAGACAAAGAACCAATAAAAACCCTATACCTCCCAAGTGTAACCACAAAAACCATTAATACGGTTTAATCCTTAGTAGTACACACCCTTATGGGAATCATATGTTTCCATTTTAGATAAGCTCTTAAAATATCCTATTATCAAACTTCCTCTAATTAGACCTCTTGACAAGCCTAGTTGGCTCAAAGAAAATGAATTATGAAACTACCATCATGTACCAAGTCATGATGTCAATATGTGTCGCTACTTAAAAGTTCTAGTTCAAAACCTTACTAACCAAAGAGAATTATAGTTATCTAAACCTAACACTCCTCCTAGTCAATCTATATATATTTTTAGGTAATTATTCCCCAACCATACCTCTACATCTAATTCTAAACAAGCTAACTCAGGATGTGCCTCATACTATGAGACCCATGTGATTAGTATAATACATGATCAAATTCTACATAAATAGGTTGGTAGCCTTCCACAACAACTAAAATCCCATATCTCCTTATGTGAGACACTTTTGAACCATCTGGATCAAGTAGAGTTATCCCCAAAACTCATTCAAGCTTTTTGGATCTCATTTTTGGGATCATCTTGAGGAACCATTACCTAATCCCATTCAAGACAATCAACTAAAAATAAATGATGATAAATCTACCAAGGAATATACTTGTTTAGATATCATATAAGATATCCATTCCAATCCTTTAGTCACTACAACACCTTTTCATAACATACCCATCCCCTCTAGCTTACTCCTTTTAGAGAGGACTGTTACATTACCTCAACCAAATCTAAGACCAACTTCCCTTATAGCTTGGGAAGAGACAAATCTTTTAAAGAGAGAAATTAGGGGACATGCTTCAAGAAGTGGAAATAAAAACCTTGAGGCATCATGAGGTAAAGCCTTGTAACATCTTCCCATAATAATTAAACTTCTTGAAGAGGATATCCCTACTACTTATGACTAGATTCAAAAGGGAAAAATGGTTTTACCACTAATTCAAACTAAAGCATCCATATTGGGACCTCATTCTTTGGCTAGACCAAAAACCACCATTGTTGAATCTTTTTCTAAAGATAATATTCCATTACAAAGGGATATTCCCATTGTAGTAATGCTAATTCATAATCCTTTAAATCCTTATTACCCATAGAACCTAGGTGTAATTTTTTATCCCAAACATAGAGTACCCTCTATGGGGAATATTCAAATGATCAATGCAAAGAATAAAGACTAAAAAAATTCAAATTCCATGCCAATAACTTAGAAGGTCAAAAAACTAAACCAAGATATATTATGGGGGTCTCACTCTAATATTCCTTATCAACCCCTTCACATTTTACTTATCAAATTACCACCCATAAAACCTGTTAACCCCCATGTTCAAAAATTAGCATGGTATCAGGAAAGGAATAAATGCACCAACCATAAAATTGTGAGACATGATACTGAAAGTTGTAATGCACTAAAATATATAGTCTAAAATTTATTATAAGAATATGACTTTTTACTAGAATAATTTGGTCAAGACTATCCTTATAATCAAACTACTAGGGTCATGACCACTCTAGGAACAAGTACATTATCAAGAGGGTTAGAATGAGTTTCCAAGGAATATAGAATATTTGATAAAACTTAGTACCAACCAATTTTAAACCCTTTAGAATTAGGTTATTTTTAAAACACAACAAATCTACCATTATTTTAGGTATATGCAATACACATAGCCACATGATCCCAAGCCTAGGGTCATAAGACCCAAAATACCAACAAGGCCAAGATGACTATTAAAAAATATATTACTATAGACAATCCTACAATTTTCATCCCAAAACCTATAATTTATATTTTAGGAAAAGCATAAAATAATAATGCTTTAAATTTGATATAGATATTAGCTATAAAATAACTCCATCAGCTCCCCATCAAGATATCTTTATATGAACTTGTAAAAAACTTTCCACAACATTGCAAGTCTATGATAAAGGTCTTGAAATAGACCAAGATATAATCATATGAACCCCAACCTCTATCATCTTTCATTACATATTTATATAATATATCATCTATCATGTTCCATGATTCTACAATATCACCATTATATCTAGATGACCAAGATCTACCATTATGTATCACTTTCTAAATTAATCAAACATGAATCAAATGAGTATTGATTGATAAATAATCAGGTATAAATATTATTCCTAACATGTTTTTAGCAAAGTACAATTAACTAAAGCTATTTTAGATCAATATTTAGCCATTCTAAAAGCATTTAATGATACTATGGCCACTACATTAGGAATAGTTGTCTTTCCCATTCAAGTAGGAATATGTACCCTTTTTGAGTTATTTTACATTATAGAGGTGGATTTCAATATAAAATATTATTAGGATGTCCTTTTATATGTGCTATGTATTGTGTTCCCTCCACTCTGAACCAATTTATAAAATTTTAACATGAGGGTAAGGTCCATATTGTCCCTATTGATCCACAACCATTCAAGACATGCAACTTGACTTAACAACCTAATGATGTCTTGGTCCCTCTAAATAACTCAAGTCCATTTTATTTATGGGAAACATAAACTAACTCTATTATACCTTCATCCTTTATCCCCAATGTAAAATCCTTCAACTCATTAGTATAAAAACTTTATATAGGGA
Organism: Torreya grandis; assembly: GCA_037957365.1. Lineage (NCBI taxonomy): Eukaryota > Viridiplantae > Streptophyta > Pinopsida > Cupressales > Taxaceae > Torreya > Torreya grandis. Next base: position 170,323 of record JARHVA010001450.1, read on the forward strand.
GTACTAGCTATTAACAATCAACACTTTATCAACCCCATAGAATATGGGCATCCTGATCGACAACATACCTATCAACCCAATATAAGAGACATTATCCACTTTAGACATCCTCATCTCTAAATTCACTTAACCTATGAAGGAATTGAGAAACCTCCTTTACATAGGGAAAGTCAAACATGTGCCCAACCATCCACATCTAACATCTCCCTTCTTGATAAATCATGCTTTGCCAAAACCTACATACACTATTGTGCTTGGAAGGGTTTTGTCTTATAACATTATGAACAAGGGCCCATTGAGGTTATGATAGATTAGAAAGATGCATGAGAAACATGGCCTTAGTTTCAAGAAAAATCTTGAAGTTGATGATAATCACACTTTTGTATCCCATCTCCCTATGGATGTTGATGATGAAACTCCCTCATCACCTCTTAGATACCATATAGAAACTAATGACATCATTTCCATCCCACCTATATTTTGTTATTAACTCGATTCTCTTAGAACTACTAACTTATCAAAGTAGTGAGGAAACCATATCGTTTCCTTTAGCTTTCCCTAACCTAATAGATGAAGATTCTCCCTCAATCCATGTAATGGAGTTTTAGGATGATGACTCTATTTTATATTATCTATGGGTAAGGGATTCATATCTAAAGAATATCATGCCATCCATATATCATAGTTTTTTTAAAAAGGTCATAATGGCTATTAACATAGGAATGCTTGAAGCCCCATGAAATATCAAAGTGAGTCAATGCTTAAATTATTAGTAACACTAGGATTTTGTAGCATTCATTTAAAATCATATCCAAAAATTTTCTTGGTCTTATATTTATGTGCCTAAAATTAACCTTGTCATAGTTGTCCTTAACATCATTACCATTTCAAATAAAAACTAGTGAAAGAGAAGATTTGTAAGATGCATCCTCACGTATCACTTATTATCAAAGAAGAATTGTAGAAATTATTATCTATTAAATTTATCAAATCCATTGATTATCTTCAATGGTTATCTAGCATATTACTTATCATAAAACCCATAGGGGTACTCCACTTTTGTATTGACTTTCACAACATTAACTTTGCTTATTTGAAAGATGATTTCTGCTTCCTAATATTGACTAGTTCATGGACCTCACTATAGGACATGAGATGCTGTAAGTCATGGATGGATTTTTTGGTTAAAATCAGATCCTTATCACCCCAACATATCAACATAAAAACTCTTTTATTACTACATGGGGGATTTCTTATTATAAGGTCATGCCCTTTAGTTTAAATAATGCAAGAGCCTCGTACTAGCATGCCATGACTTATATTGTCCATGATTTAATTAAAAAAATTATTTAATAATATGTGGATGATATAATTAGTAAATACAAACATTTTAAGTATAACTTTTCCATGGTTCATAAAATATTTTCTTGTTTGATCCAATATCAAGTTCATCAAAACCCCAAAAAGTGTAATTTTAGAATCTCATCAGGTAAGATTTTAAGTTTTGTAATTTTACTTCAAGTAATTAAGGTTGATAATACCAATATTAAGGTTATTATAATTATTCCACCTCCTTATAACCTCAATAAACTTCATTGTTTATAAGGGAAACTATAGTCTATCTACTATTTTATTTTATAGTTGTTAGATCAATGTCAACCTTTCCATCACCTTCCTAATAAAGACAACTGGTTTGTGTGGGATTTTAATTTTTAAATGTCATTTGATACTATTAATAATTATATATTTTCTCCCCTATCCTTATTCTACCAAGAGAGGATAATCCCTTTTAATTATATATATCGACTACAGATCATGCATTAGGTGCCATGCTTACCCATAGAGATGATCAACATGGAGAGAAAGTGGTTTATTATATAAGATGAACTTTGGTTGAGTATGAAACTAATTACATGTACATTTAAAGATTATACTTTTCCCTAGTGTTAGTAGCTTCCAATATTAGGCACAATTTTCTTAATCATAAGACTTATGTGATTACCAATATCAATCTTCTTAAATTCATGCATTTGAAACCCTATCAAAATCAATGGATGGAAAGATGGTTGATTATACTGATTGAGTTTGATCTTGATTTCCTTAACTAAAGGCTAATTAAGTGGAATATTATCATTGATGAATTTTCTAAAGCACCACTCACTAATAATCTACCATCTAGTTATTAATTCCCTAATGAAATTATGACTCCACATCCCAAGAAGATATTGAGTATAAAATGACATTTTTATTTGATGAATATAAATGCAAATGTGAAGGGGGAGAAAGGATTATTATAATTCCACCTAAAGGCATTCCTATCCCCCTATATTTTAAGCTTGATTTTGACCATACAAATAATATGGAAAAATATGAATCACTGATTATAGGTCTACAAATAGCTTTGGCTTAAGGATTTAAGTTTCTTTGTGTCTTTGGGGACAACCAATTAGTAGTAAATCAAATAATTGGCATATATCAGTGTTATAATATCATCCTTCATAGGTGCAGGACATGAGTAGAATAATTTTATCCACCTTTAACCATTATATCATCCACACCACTCCTTAATCAACCAGTAAGTTTGTTGATACCATAGATTCCTTGGCATATTTTATCCCATAATCTTCCAAGGAGTCTAAATTATTTGTCCTTGTTCACAAGTTCAATCAACCTTCTTACACCAAAGAGGATATTCATTCTATCCATGATATAAAGGAAAACCAATTGGATTTGTGGTACACATAGATATTTGATTATTTGTCTAAGGGTATCATTTCTTTAGATATATCCAAAACATTTAGCATGATTTTTAGTAGTAAAATTACCGATACAGAATACTAAGTGATTTGATTTATAAGAGGATATTTTATGGTATTTTCCTCCATTATCTCCAGTATTCTAAAGTGAGTCTCATGATGAAATAAACTCATGATGGAATTTATGGTGTCCATTTTAGTAGTATAACTATTTCCCAGAAAATTGTGTGGTTAGGATACTATTGGCCCACATTGAATCGAGACTATTATGAGTATGTCAAGAAATGCATGAAGTGTCAACAACATGGTAACTTATCACATATCCCTATTCATGCATGACAAGTAGCCAAGGACTTTTGGCCTTTCTCCCAATCAGGTTTAAACCTTATAGGGAGGATTAATCCTAAATATTTACAGTGACATAGCTTTATCATAATTGATATTACGTATTTCACTAAGTGGGTTAAATCCATTACCCTTAATTCAACCAAGGAAGATAATATTGTTAATTCATTAATCATCACATCATACATCATTTTGGTTTCCTACATAAAATAATTAAAGATAATGGGAAATATTTTAAAAACAAACAATGCTAAAAGTTGTGTGACTTCTTTGACATTAAGCTAAGTCTTTTATCACCTTATTATCCACAATATAATTGACAATCCAAAGCATTGAATAAAACCCTTATCAAAATTTTAACCAAAATGGTCAATGATGTTAGAAAGGATTGGCATATTCATATACCTTTTATTTTATGGGCTTATTAAACTAGTATTCGAACACCTATAGGGGTTACCCCTTTTTATTTGGTCTACGGTATCGAAGCGGTTATCCCCCTCAAAGTCCAAATTCCTTCCCTCAGGATATCTCTAAAAGATATCATTTATAAAGAGGATTATTGTCAAGATCAATTAGTACAGTTGCAACATTTAGATGAGCATCGAGACACAACCCTCAATCACCTTCATGTATATCAAGAATGAATAAAACATGCATATAATAAACATTTAAAATAACAAATATTTAATATTGACAACCTTGTCCTTACAGAAAATAAACATGTCACAAAAATGGAAAGACCTAAATGAATAAATTTTACTCCTAATTGGCTTGGACCTATATTGTCACTCATAAATATGGATTTGGGGAATATTATTCAACCTCCCTTAATGAAAAACTAGAATGTGATCCTCTTAATGATTTTTATCTACATCCTTTCTACTATTAATAATCCTATTAAAAACTCTAGTCAGCATTAGTTCTCCTAAAATCATATCCCATATCTTTAACATACCTCATAATGATCAAGAATTATGTTGGTTTATAGTAGTATACCAGTTTTATCCTTAAGTATGAACAACCTAAATCTATTAATAGATTGTTCTCATGGATTGGGTTCATTTAAAATAGAGTGAAGTTTAAAATCATTATCTCCTAAAAATCCATCAACTTTAATTCTTATTTGAATGGAATGACACATGGCCCTATTTATTGGCTTATAAAAATGCCTTGGGTCTAATTCATAATAAAATGTTTTGGGATATCAAAATCAAGAAAATAGTAAAAGATATATTGATCCATTGAAGGATAGTTGTTATAAGAAAATAAAATTTATAGATTGATCCCTTGAAGGACAACTGGTAATATATGTATATATAAATAAATAGATCATTCCATTAAAGGATGGATATGTACATATGATTTAGGAAACTTCCCACATTAATTAGTTTCCCATTAAAATCAAATCATGACAAATTTTCTGAAATCAAAATCCCATGAAAGCTTCCCACATTGATCATATTTATTTAAATTTGTAGACTTTTCACATTGATTAGTCTATATTCATCCATGGATTAGCTTGAGGTTAAAAAAGATTAAAAACATAAAACATGTGTATTTTTAGAGAATTAAAAATTTCCCCTATTCTTATAATCCTCTTTCTTTAAAAAATAATGATTTATGAATTTGGTTTACAAGAGATTGTTAAGGATTTTCATTAACATTGGGTAAAAAGATGTATATGCAACAAGCATCAGGGGTCCTCACCAATTATGATTCATGAATCCTTGATCAACTAATAAAAATTTAACTGATATAAACATTTACATTTCCATAATCAATCATGACATAAATCCCACCCATATAATCTAATATGTATAATAAAAAATAAAATCCATATAAGTACCATCCATATAATATAACATCCATAAAAAAATATCACTAATCCTTAAAAAATCATATATTATCACATGCAAATAAAAATACATAATACACTACTAGTCCACTTAAAAAACACAAATATGAATCCATAATCAAGATAAAAGCTACATCGCATAATGTAAATATCATAATCCATGAAAACATTTCATCATAAGTATAATACATGATGAGACTAAAACAAAATGATATATAAATATAAACAAAATCCATAATCATGTAACACAAGATCATGTAATATATGTTAATAAAGTGATATAATGAATATATATATATCAAAAAATCAAATGTACATCATAATGTGTCATAATGTGTGATATGTATAGAGGCCAATCCATATAATTAGCCATATACATGGCTACTAAGTAAACTCGATTTGGCTAAGGCATATATTCATCCTACCTACCCTACTCTCCCCTTCATATCCTAATCCATCCCTCTTATCACTCCCCTAAGGAACACTCCTAAAACTAGTTATAGTCATCTATGCCCCTCATGGTGTTTGACCCTATCTAGCTATGTGGCTGGCATATCTAATAGACTCTGATAAATGGTTTATAAAAATATTCACATAATACTACAACTTTGATACCACATATTGATATATATCTAGGATCACAGTCCTTAGAGGCTCCATCCTCCTACTTTGTCCCCCTCATCCTGTAGTAGACCTTGATACTACTCCCCCTATTATACTTGTTAGTACCTAAAGCCTCTTGCAATGAATATTATATCTTTTGTGTGCTTTAAATGCCTCATCCTAACTCTATTCCAATGTGTCATATCTCCTGCTAGCCTCCAAAAGTTAATCCATGGATGAATATAGACTAATCAATGTGAGACCATGGATGCTTTAGTTGTTTTTTAGTGAGACCAGATATAGGCATAACTCTATTCCAATGTCCTTTAAATTTTTTTACCCCTACCTCATTTTGAGTTCTTCATCATTGTCATCTACTCTCGCTAGCCTCCATCATGTATATTTCACTCAATAAGGTTGATTGGTGTCAAATTTTTGGCTCTAGCTCAACTTGCTTGATCTCATTTTCAAAAATGAGTGTCAAAGCCATTTGAGTTCATATTTATAGCCTTTTCAAATCAGATTCAACTCTTCCATGATAAACATCAATTCTCTCCTAATTGGTATCAATCTATTATATTGATGTTGATTTGGTCACTTTTGGGTCCTTAGCACTACTTGTAACATCTCTTGCATCCTTATAGCCTTATTCCAAGGCCACTTAAGTTATCCTTTATTATATCTATCATATCCTTTGTTATCCAAAATTACTGGCTTGTGGACATAGGCCCTCTGATGGTCCCACAACCTTTGAGAATTCTACATTCATTTTAGTGTCTATCCCCTATGGATCCTTAAAATGTACCTCATCTTGAGAGCATTGTGTCCCTAGGTAGCAGATGTGTACTAAGCACACTAGATACTTTGGTCATCCCATCCTAACATTTTCTCTCTTGAATGCCTTCAATATATCCCATAGATTATTATTTCTAGTAATCCATTACTTATTTGCCTTGGGACATTCTTATTTAATATATCCTATATCTTGTTAGTATAACATTATACTTATCAATTATCCTTTTATCTTTAATGTTTATTTTATATTTACCCTATCCATTACCATATCATATTTAAACCCATATTCATGTCATTATCCTCTATCAGCTCCTAGGTTGAGGGTGAATACCTCTTCACATTAAAACATGAGGCATTATACCCATCATAGTTTTCATCTCTTTGATAAGTTATCATAACCCACTCAATAAAAAGGGGAAAATGTAAACACTATAAATATACACCATTTTATTATGAATAAATGTGCCTTACCCCATCCCTAACTTTTTACACTAGTTTAATATGTTCTTATCATTTACCATCTAACATTGTGTAAATAATCTAGTTAATTATTGTTTTACCTAGGTAATTAGTTTACAACTCCTAAATCTTAGTTAAATCTTCCCATGATTATTAGGGGTTAGTTATTTAAACCTCCCTAATAACCTCTCTATACCCAATCCCCATTAAAAACCAAATTTAACTAAGTTTTATCAATGATCTTGAGTTAATAGAAATAATAACTTAAACTTATACCAAATGAATAATAGACCAAATTGATAACATTTCCCATGATGATCATCGATCCTATTAGGATTGACATCAATTTATATCAAATCTGACCTCAAGGTCAAGGATCCTAATTTTTACACACTGAAATGCTAACAAAATTCCCCTAGAGCACTACTTAATAATGTCATCCCTATTTTTCTCTATCCACACCCTACCCAAATCCAACCACATCCTTGTGAATAAGGTATTTATCTATAGCACGAGAAGCTTTTACAAAAGTAAGTATGTTATGTAGTTGAATAATTTTAGATTATTGCATTATTTATTTATGTTTTGTTTACTATCATAAATATATTTAGATAAATTAGTGACCATTATAAAAACCTTTTAGAATTTTTAAAATCCCTTCTTAGGCCCCATCCTAATGTTTTCATTATCCACTATACATGTTGACCATGATTCTTTCTAGATCGACATTGATTACCTTATAGATACCAATTCTAAGATAATTATCATCAATCCATATGTTTTCATTTCTATCTAAAAACCAAGACCAGATGAAAAATCTTAAATGTTTATAATTTACTATTTCTAAGTCCTAAAATCATGCATTGTTATCTATAGTTAACCTTGCCTAGTGTTATACATGATGTGGTTTTAATTTTTGACTTACTCATAGTTACTCATCCCTTATTAATTCATCAAAGTGACATATATTTTTAGTTAGTGCTTTGCATGATTATATTTTCCCCGACTCTATAATCCATCACCAAATAACTAGAATTAATCCAAGAATAATAGGAATTAGCCACATCATATTGCAATAAATGTTTTAATAATATCTATGTAGTAGATTTAATATTTAATTTTAGTTACATAATCCTATCACATACTTTATTGTAACTTATCTCATTATATTATCCACTTTATTTCATAAAAATTGGATTAACATCCTTCTAAGGAAGTGTACCACTTCCTAGAACTAATCTTGTATCAAATATTATACCAATCTATCTTATTAATCCAATGTTGTCTAAGTTGTCTTTATTATGCAAGTAGTCTTTCATAGAAAAAAAGGAGATCCCACATTTTTGGGTCAATGGTGTGTATCCCCCATCATAGGTATTCCTTTTTAAACCCTATATCATTTATATTTTTAGTAATTTACTTTATTAAAGAAAAAACCAAAAAAAACATAAACACAATGTAATGTTTCATAAATAGAAAGGTTTAAGGATCATTCTCCATGTTTTGAGGGTGAATGCATCTAAAAATGGTATAATTAATTTTTTAGCATTAGATTATATTTATAAATTAATATCCAAGTGCTTTCCATTGAATCATAAGGTCTAAAAGAGTCTTAAGAGGCATAAGAAGGTCATAAACAAAGAAAAAGTTTCTAAAAGTGCTTATGAGGATATAAAGGGTCAAGATGTCTTAAGGTAATTTTAAGAAAGTAAGGAATTATTAAGGTTTAAAATAGTCATTTTTGATATTTGAATACCCTCTTCAAACTCTCCCATCCATTCAAAATATCAAAAAGTTGTTGAAATTAATGATGTCCCTCCATTATTGCTTTTTGGTGACATTCAACTCTCTTAATGTGAAGAGAGTGCATCAATATAAAATTAAACTATTGCCCATCCTCAAGCATGATCATCTCATCTTGATTTTTTAAAGCTAAATTTTTAAATATATTTAATAATTATTCAAATCCATACCACTACAATTAATGCTTCATGATGTTTTCAAATCCTAAAGCTTTAAAGAGGACGTTTCAATCATCTTTTGTAGGTTTCTTAAGATTATAGTGGAGTATGAATCATGTTAAAAGGTATAAAATAATATAATCCATTATGGTTATATTTTCAAATGAATATAAGGTCCTCCCATCATAAATAACAAAATTTTCAAAGAGTTTTAGGACTTTTGAGGAAGGTTTCAATATGAAATTCTTAGTATTTAGGATTTATAAGAAGGTCTAGTCTAAGCATATGTTTAATATTTAAAACATGTTATTATTATTTTATATATTATATCATTATTATTTATTTTATTATGTGATAAATGTTTCATTTTCATGACCCCTTTAAAGTATGAATAGTTCTACATGGTCTAAAATAAGGAAACAAATCTTGAAGGCAAGGAATGAATAAGTGTAGGTCTATGAGGTTGCGGGTTTGAGCTTGTAAGAACATGATTGTAAAGGTTTTAATATAAATTTTTCATGGAAATAAAATCCAAAACATTCCTCAATAATATAAAATATGTATCAAACCTCCTTGATGGATGTTTTAGGTAATACATGGCATAAAATCTCTCAAATGTGAAGGTTTTTCAGAGATTATAGGTTTTCATAGGGTATTTTTAAAAGTTAAAAGGTATACCATTGATAAGGGTAGTTAAAATATGATCCCATAATAATTATCAAGCCATTATATTCCATAAAATAATATAAACATGCTCATATACCTCTTAATATGGTAAAACCAATTCAACATATTACTCATAGGCACCTACACATAGTTTTTAAGGATGAGCCATCTTTACTTAGGAGTTGCATGAATTATTATGGCCATTATGAAACATGGATAATCTATTTAATATACATATATAATTTTTTATAGGTATGAATAAGTAAACATAGATATGAACAATCACTAAAAATCCTAAAACTACATGTAGATAGCTTAAGGAAACATAGTTTGAGGTTTTTATGTATTTATCTAAATATATGGAAAGAAATGGATTATGGAGGATTTTAAAAGTTTTTAAATGAACCATAATAATCCATAGCAATTATGTTTTAGAAAACTGTTAAACACTATTAAACCCTAGAGCCTATGAATTTACTTGTTGGTGTTTTAGAGCCTACTCAAGTGAAACGCATGGTGGTAGGAAGGTCTATAATGATTTAAATATTATAATAGTTAATTAAAAAAATTGTAATATCCCAATGGGATCCATTCTCAAGGTTTTAATTAGGTTAAAACTTGGATAAGACTTGTACATGTCTATAGAAAAGGGTAACATTTTAAACGTGTTTTAAGATATTTATCTCCTAATGAAGGGACCTAAATTAATCAATGGAACTCTCCCCTTTCATTAAATAATATCCAAGAAAAATGTAGGCCCATGTGAGCCATCGATAGTCTTGATAAAAAGGGTTTCAATCTTAAAAATAACCTTGATAGGTTCCAACTAGGAGAATGGGATCTATAAGCACCAATAGTTTTTATAAATCTTTAAATGAAGTAATAAAAGTATTAAAAACACCTCCAAATGATTCTAAAATAGTATCCTGGATATTTAGGTTTATAAAAATGAAATGTGTAAACCAAGTATCATGCTTCAATTTATAAAAAAACATGCATATGTAGGCCTGCAAGGCTTTATAAAGCTAAATTGATTGATTGAATGTTCATGTTGTAGGTTTGGTATGTAAGAAATGGTGAGAGTGGTGAATGTTATACCCATAACATGTTTGAGTTAAGCAAGGCTATTGAATTAATCAAGTGTAATTTCCAATGTTGTGATATTTTACATGTAGGCTAATAAGGATATTTAGACATGTTAATGGCTACAATGCTTATGCGATGAGCTTACAGGCCTGTAGGCCTTTTAAAACTTCTCAAGTCTTTGCCAAACTTAAATGTTATAGTACAATATTTAAGTTACAATTGTACTCCAACAACATAAGGGTTATAGGCATAAGTAAAGAGGGATATAAAATTTCTAGATTCAAAGAGTTATAATGTTTATCAAGGGTATATCGATCCTTTTCAATCATATGACAATGTGTCAAATTTTTTGAGGGATGTGAAAATGTTTCATGGATTTAACCTTAAATTTTAAGTACGTGTAAATCATGACATGGTTTAGAAATCTCTCAAAGTCCTTTAGAGTGCCTACAATCTTGTGGGTTTGACAATGAGAGATTATAAGTTAAAGAGGGTTTTCAACATGTTGTATTTGATTTCAAGTCAAGAGTGAGTTTTAATAACCCAAAATAAAATCCTCAAGACCTTTTAATGAAAATTATAGTCCAGATCTAAAGAATGGTTAGTAGATGACATAATTATAGGGGATTGCCAATAAGTTTTAGGTCTCCAAGAGACCAAAATGTATATATTGTAGGATTTGATAGTATTCCCATTTCTTCCATTAAAAATAAGGTTTTCAAATTCAATAGGCTACCCTCAAGTCTTCAGACGAAATGAATGGTTCAAACTTGTCAAAATTATTATAGATGGTATTAATAAGACCATGATCTTGTGCAATAGTTTTAAGGTCCTAGAGTAAATTTCTCATTATTTTTTAATATATAAAAATATTTAATGGCTCTTGATGTGTTAGGAGTTTTCCGTCCTAGAAATCTAAGAAGCTTGGAAACATGAAGTTGCAGGTAGAGTTTCTAGGTATGATATTGGAGCCTATGAAATGACATTTATAAATAGAAAGACATGAACCTATAGGTTTCTAGGTATGCCTACAATCTACAAGAGATTTTTATTATCTTAAAAAGTTGGAAACATTATTCTCAAAGACCTTAAAAGGGACTATAGGTTATAAGAGGAAAATTATAGGTAGAAGATCCAAGACTAAGAGAAGATACAATTGAAAGATCAATTATGAAAGGTGAGTGTTAGGTCCTATCATTCAAACATGATTAGTAACTCACATACAAACACATGGTTTAAGGTTTAATAATACCTTAAAAAATTCTGACTATGATCACCTCATAGGTGGCTTCCCAAAATTATTGGTATGATTCAATAAAAAAATATTGTTCTATGGTCTCAAGACCTTCAATATAGGTTTATAGGCTTGTTGGAATGGATTCCATGATTGTGTTAAAAACCATAAAATGAATATATGAGGTTTCTCAAGTTATGTCTAGACTTCCATGGCCTTTAAGTATACCAATAAAGAAATTAAGGCCTACAATGGTATAATTTAAGGGATCAAGATAGGTTTTATAAGTGTATGAGGTCCTTGAGCATGATAATTTCATGTTGAATAAATTTAAGTCATGTTCATTAAAGATACAATCCTAAAATATATTTTATAGATAATATTTAGTTTATTTCACAAAAATCAAGGGCATTATGATATATTGAGAGTAAGGTTATATAGAAATCATGGTAGAGAGTGTTCTCCCTTCACCTTGGTGTAAGTAGGCATCTATTTTTTAGGTCATATGGGGTGTTACAATTGGTTATGTAGGTGATTAGTTGTGTACTTTTACTAATTATGTCTTGTGCAAGACCTTTTGTCTATGCCTTATAATTATAATATATTTCACCACATTCATATGAAACACATATGCTTGAGAAAGATATGATTGTGTAGAGTATAATTCAATGTTTATCAATCCTATTTTGTTATTTTAAGTAGGTAGATGATATCCTCAATCTTTATGCATCACCTCATTTTTGAGTTTTTAGTTTCATTTTTATTCTTATCATGAATATGAGTTTTAGTGTAGTTTAATTAAGATTTGTTAGTGTAGGTTTTAGGAATGCAACTTGACCATAAATCAAGTGAAATGTGGTTTGATAAGGAGTTATCCTTCTCCATAGACTCACTCCTATCCTAGATGACCCACAACTAGGAGTGTTTCCATTATGTCTATTTAAATAGGTATCATGTCTTAACATGGTATATTTTAATGTGATGATAGTTCCAATTTTCTTGTGTAAGATACTATGAAAGTGACTCTTGGAACTTATGAAAATTAAAAAAATGATCAAAATTGGTGCATCCCTCATTCCATAAGAATGTAAATTCATTATTTTCATTATGAAATATTTAATTGATATATTAACCTAGTCATATTATAATATTTCTAGTTTAGATTCTTCTTTGATGGTGTATCATATTTTTTTACACTTAGACACTAATCTCATTAAGCATAAATTATGAAATATGCATCCACAAATTACTATCCTAGTCAAGAACGAATGATAAAATTTTCTTGAGGAAGGTTTCATCAAGCCTATGGATTATTAAAATTGGATTTATAATATTATATAAGTTAGTAAGAAGCATGTGGGCATAAATTTATGCACAAATTTCATGGACATTAACAAATATTATTCCAAGGATGATTTTTCCCTACCCAACATAAATATGATTGTTGACTCCACACTGGGCTATGAAATTTTATATCTTGTGGACAACTTCTATGGCTATAATCAAATCAAAATAACTCCAAATGATTAGAACAAAATAACATTCACAAATCTATGGGAAAATCATTTTTACCAAGTCATGTCATCTATCTTTATAAATGTTATAGCTACATATAAACACACAATGATAGTTATATTCCATGATTTGATGCATGACATTGTTGCAGATTATGTGGATAACATCCTTGTAAAATAAAGAACCCATATAGAACATCATGAAGTATTGAGATTAATATTTGAGAGGCTTCATTAGTACCAAGTGTGCCTAAAACCTAATAAATGTGTATTTAGGGTTACATCTAACAAATTATTAGGCTTTATTTTACTCACAAGGGCACTGAAGTTGATCGAATACAAGTTATGGTCATTATTGAGATTCCTCCTCCTTATAATATAAATTAGCTTTATAGTTTGTAGGTTAAGATCTAGTTTATTCACCATTCCATTTCTCAACTTACAGATTGATTTCACCCATTCATACACCTTCTAAAGAAATGAACTAAATTTTGATGGAGTCCTAAACATCAAGAGTTGTTTTCAAAACTCAATGAATAAAAAGAAAATCCTTCAGTGCTTATTTCACAAACACTTTTTAAACCCTTTTATTATACATTTTGACCACCAAAAATGCCTTGGGGATAGTTATCTATCAAAAAGATGATCAAGGAAAGGAAATGGTAGTATACTATTTGAACATAACACTAGTTATTTATGAGAAAAACTACAATCCAATTGAGTAATCTTATATTACATTAATTTTTTATTCTCAAAAGCTAAGACATCACATTTTGAATAACAAGATCATTATATACACAAAAGTTGATTTTTTAAAATACCTCTTATCAAAATCCACTATGACCAATCAAATGGCTAAGTGGGTGATGTTTCTCAATGTGTTTAAGATCGAGTATACACATCATAAGGATACTAAAGGGTAGGTATTAATAGATCAATTGGTTAAAGCACCTATTATAGATTCTAACCCTATCATAGTTCACATTTTTTATGATTCCATATTGAATCTAGATAGATATAGGAAATAAAAGTTCTATTCTGATGGTTATTTCACATTACACAATTTTGGAGTACGAATATTATTCATTATTCCATAGGGAGATCTTATCCCCAAGGCATTTTACATTAAATTACCTTGTACCAAAAACATAGCTGAGTATGAGGCATAAATTACATGAATTTGTCTTATAGTTCAATGAAATATTCATCATTTGGTAGTCCATGGTGATTCACAACTAATCAATAATCAAATAGTTGACTAGTAAAAGACTAAATATGAAAATATGGTGCCCCTCAAAGGCATGGTGGATACACTCAATATTAAATTTGAACTCATCTATTTTGAATAGGTTCTTTGGAATAATAACACATCGGTTGATTCTATGGACACTATTGGATCCATGACTGAAATGTATTCCATAGTCAAATATTATTATTTTTTAATTAAAAATATCATTATTCCAATATACAACTATTCCAAATTTTAATTGGTATGTGATATTGTTGGTCTTAATTACCATTTTTATTAAGATATTTAATTATACCTTCATGATAACATCCTTCCTATTCATATATTACAAAACTATCAAAAATCCTTTATCTAAACAACCTCATGTTATGCCTTACTCAGTGACACACTCTAATGTAGAGGTTATGATGTAACTCTACATCATCATTTAAATTAGGGAGATTCTAACTTAGCACTTTATAAATTTCAAAAAGGGATTTACATGGACCATGGTAGTGGTATGGTATTCACCAAGATGACCCTTCAAATTATTTATTATTGCCTCAATATAGAAGTATATGTATGTGCATATATTAAGAAATGTGTATTCTATCAACAACATGGTGACCTTATTCATGCTCCAACATAAGAACTTTAACCAATTACAACACTTTGGCCATTTTATACATGGGGTTTTGATATTGTAGGGAAAATTTACCCCACCTCTTTATATGGATAAAATCACATCTTAATTTCGACTAAATACTTCACTAAATTGATGGAGTCAATCCCTCTAAATTATGTAATAAGTAAACAAATTTCTAAATTTATCCTAAACCATCCCATTTCTATTATGGCATCCCCTCTAATATAATTTGTGATAATGGAAATTCATTTAAAAATAAATACGTTAAATTGTTCTATTTAGAGTTCCATATTAATCATAAATTATCCATACCATATTGTACCCAAGGTAATTTTGAAGCTGAGGAATCTAATAAAACCATTGTTAAAATACTTAAAAATATTGTCAATGACATTGGTCATGATTGGAATTTGTGGTTATTTACCACCTTAGGGGCATATTATACTAAATTTCACACCGCCAATATTGATAAACCCTACTCTTTACTCTATGGATTCAAAAGTAATTATCCCTATTTATATTCATCTCCCTTCTCTACTTATTTCACTATAAGACATTATTGATGATGAGGACCATATATTAGACAGGCTATAAGATTTATATATTTGAGATGATAAATTTATCTCTACCATTAATCACCTCAAATAATATCATAATTGGATGCACTAGGGTTAAAATAAGCACATCATTTCTACAGAGTTTAAACTTTGTGACTTGTGTAAATTTTTTATAGAAGAACACTAATATTGGGCATGAGAAGAAAGGTAAAAATGAGACTAATTAGTTAGGCCCATTCATTTTTAAAATTAGTTATGGTTGAGGATCATACAAATTAGATACTCCTAATGGGTATGAATTAGATGAGCCGATGAACATTATGCATCTCAAACATTTTTATGCCTAAGTTACGAAACATTGTCTATGAGTGTCCCTATTTGGGGACATCCCTTATCCATTATATTTCATACTTATTTTCCACCCTTCCTTAGGGGCATCCCTTCCCTATTTCATCTCAATTATTAGTGCTTTTTCTATTTTATATTACCATCCTAATTATAATTATGATTAAATAGGTACAATTGGTGGGTTTAGAGTAGAATTCAGTAGATCAACATTATATAATGGTTTGTGCCAACCTATCTTTACAAATGAAATTTTAGAATATTGTACACAATAGGTTCCTACTTGAATATACTTTTAGATCTCCTTTGAGTTATTGGACATTCTTATTTACATTCTAAATTTCATTCCTTTTTGCACCCTAGTTCTTTGTTTCAAAAGAAGTTATCTCCTACTCCAATTTATTAATCCAAGGAAGTGCCTTTCACCTTTCATGTTCATTTTTTAACCCTTATACCAGTGGTCATTCCTTAATTTGATAGATGTTTCTTGTAATGTTATTCACCATATTTAGTACATCATATTTCAAAATTATCATTCCTATTTATTCCTTAAAGATAGAAATGACAAAACATAATACCAATAGAATAATTTAAAAAATGGATATATACCAAAGTCAATTCAAGTATACATACAAATACAATAAGACTTTTACATAACAAACTAATAATTAAGAATCCCACAATCCTTATTCATTTGGCCAACACTTAAGATTCTTTCATGAGTTTCCACAAAAGAGGGGTTATATTAATGATGTTAAGATGATGGTTAAATTTATTATCAATAATTGATTATATCAATGGATTCTACATGTTTATCTCAAGTTTACTTAGGCCTAAACTTCTAGTGCATCAGGTGGTACCACTTGGAATTTCTATAAGTCATCAAAACTATAAAGGTAGCAGGGTATTAGTACCCATTGGCTAATCCTTATTTGCCTTTGGCCTTTTGATCACTTTGTGTGATTATCTCTAGGTTTTTTGGGTTTTCATGATGTTGTCATGTGGAAACATACAGCTCGACCACTAGTCTAGAGACATCACATTCTACATAATTCTCTCCAAGTTTGTGGGTTGTTGAAATGATGCTATATGATGACATCTCATTTTCCCACTATCTTGATATTGACTATAATATCATTATGCTGACATTAATCTTAGGTTATCAGGATTGTGACACATCGATTATTCTAAACCACTCATCAAAGTCATAAAAATAGAACAAGGAAAAATTAAATAAAAAGGCCCAAAACTCAAAGGTATAATCCTTTAAGATAATGAATTAATTAGATATATAGAATGCAAAAGCATTATGATACTAACTTTAGTGTTTTAGTCTCTATGATATTATACTATGTCAGATGTTGCCACTTGGTAGTTATGTATAACTCTAGGGCATTAGAGGATTTTCCTTCTAGTTAATCCCTTGGGTTATAAGGAGTATGTCAAGTGGCATCATCCAACCAACATTCAAAAGCCCAAATTTGGATAAGGTAAAATCCAAAATAAACTCAAATCAAAAGTGGCTAAGGAAAATCATTAAATTAGTTGACAAGGAAAATGTCTAAGGCAAAATTCCATTAAGAGATATGTAATTGGATAAGTCACAATTCAAAGTAAAACATAGAGATGGATCTATACTTGGAAGCAACATAAGGTAAAATATACATATCTCTATTAAATTTAAAAAAAAAATAAAATATTTATTATATAAAAGAGAATGATTATAAACTAATAAAATAATTGGTTTAGTCTATTTATCAAATAAATTCAAGGTGAGTTTTCTCAATCCAATATCTCTAAAGGAATGACTCGCTAAAATCCACATCGAGGATCTAAGCTTAATAAAAATTCATCAATTTTATTAAATGACCTAGTTGTTAGGAAGGCATAAAATAGGAAATAAACCAAATATAAAATCTTATGGGATTATTTCACAAGACATCCATCTGATCCAAAACAACATCAAGGTTAAATAAACTATTTATATTATTATTCTAATAACAATACATAGTTTAACATATGCATTATACTGATACTTATATAAGCTAGATGTATATAGTAATTAAACCATAATATATTTAAAAATGATATACATACACATAATTTAGTTTTCCCACCACTATCCTCTTACTAACCCATTCTTCATTAAGGGATGTTATGTCCCATGTTTCATTGAAGGTGCATGGCAACTTTACATGCTCCTATGGTTGATTTATAGACTCCTTACTTCTTTTCCCACCTCATCCTAATACTAATGTAATATATGGAAGATCTTATAATCATATAATATACATTATAGATGTTGGATATAATATATTAAGGTCAGGAGACAACAATTTCCACCAACTAGGCTTAAAATATAGTTGCCAGTTAGACATTGCATCTACTAGGTGGTGGACAAGGCAATTGAGTACTTAGCAAGGGTTTAAAATGGTTTAAAAATAATTAATGATATAACCATGCTTAGCATATTATATTTCCTTAATTATCCCTTCTCATATTCCTACACACTCAATACACAAATTAAATTCCTCTAACCTAATAGATGAAGCTACAAAATGTAATCATAACCAATCATGCATGGAATATCAACATACATGAGGATAATTTCATATAATTTAATTCATAAGTAATTTTCATTTCATAATATTATATATAATTATTCAACATGATTTAATTCAATATATCTCATTTACATAATTGAATTTCATAAATAGACATTACATAAGGAAATGTAAACATCACTCTTTCACAAATAAGAAATAAAAACATGATTGATGATAGGTATTTCTCATGGTTCCTTACACATGAAAAGACTTCATAAATCCTTGCACATCTTAGTTGGATGTAAATTTAAAAACATTTTTCAATAATATAAACATATAAGTCATGGTTTCATAGTCACATTTGTCAAAGATAAGCACTATGCAAAATGAGGCCTTACATCCCCCTCCCCTTATGCATACTTTTGCCTAGAAGTCAATGAAATTTATGAGGATACCAAACCCTCAAAGGTGAAACATATTCCCAAGTAGCTATAGATTCATCATATTTGTCCCATTGGACCTTAACCTAATCTAGGTCTCTTCCTTGAAGTGCCAACACCCTACAAACTAAAATCCTTATGGGAACCAAAGTCATAACCCCATCATACTCGACTTGTAAGGCCATCAAGTCCACTACATGTATAATTTCAAAAATATACTAATGTAAAACAAATATGTGAAATACATCATAAATACGAGATAGTCTAGGTGGCAAGGATAGTCTATAAGCTACTAGACCAATGATCCCTAAGACCTTAAATGGTCTACAAAAATAAGGTACCAACTTTGAACCTTTTCCATAATAAATGGGACTCTTTTTGACTCTCACCCTCAAAATTTTTTTATCACCAATATTTAAAAATTGGTCAATTATCTTCGTATCAACATAATTATTTTTTTGATCCATGAAAGTCTCTAGGTGATGTTATATCTTAATCACTTGACGGTCTATGTCTTCTAACATTGTAAGGAAAATAATGAATCTATCCTCAATTAAGTCCAACTTAGTGGGGTTCTAAAGGCTTGACCATAAAAATAATATAAATGTGTTATCTTAATTCAGCTATAAGAGCTATTATCATAAAAAAACTCCATAAGATACAAATAATCTTCCCAATGGGATTATTAGTCCATAACATACATGCACAACATGTCTTCCAAGACCTGATTGACTCTTTCAGTCTACCCATTGGTCTTGGGATGGTAAGAAGTAATAAAATTTAGTTTTATACACAATTATTTCTACAATTAAGTCCAAAATCGAGAAGTATAGACCAAATCTCTATCTAAGATAATATTATGGGGAATCTTGTACAATCTATCAATGTCATCTAAAAAGACCTTTACCACTAAATTGGCATTATAAGTGGTCTTTATGGGAGAAAAGAGAGATATGTTAGTTAAATTATCCATTATGACCATGATTACATTATGATGATAAGTTGAGGTAGGGAATAATATAATAAAATCCAAATAAATAGTGTACCATTTCCATTCCATAATATCACTAGGGTATAACAATGCTATTGGATGTTGCTGCTCAGCCTTTACCCTTTGACACTATAGACAATGAGCTATAAAATCAATAATGTCCTAACTCAAACCAAGAAAAATATATAATTTACTTAACTAAACATGCATTTTATTCACCCCAGGGTGTACTTGGTAAGGATATATATGTGAATTAGATAGAATTGGCTCACACAGGCCACCAAGTAAGGGAACATAGATACACTCTTTATGGTAGAACACCATCAAGATCAAGAAAATAGACTTCAAATTTACCTCTTATATTCATACCATAATCCAAAAAATATATTACTTATTTATAGAGGCTATCTTTGAGAATCTACTTTAAATCAAATTCAATTCACAAATTCATAATTTCCAACTCATGGGACCTCTTCCTTAAGGCATCAACAATTACATTTTCCTTTCTTTTGATATACAAAATTTCATAGTCATATTCACACAATCCATATAATGCCTTTTATGTGTGTTGAGGTTATTTTTATTAAATACATATTACAAACTCAAATGATTAATCCTTAAAATTAAAAAAAAAATCAAGAAAGAAGTGTTGACATCCTAAAAAAACATGACTAATGGATGCAAATTCCATATCATGTGTGGGGTATATCATCTCATAATCCTTGAGTTTATTAGATTCATACACAATAACTTTTCCTTATTTCATGAGTATAGATCCTAATCCTTCCTTTCATGAATCAGTGCAAATGAAAAATTTTCCCTTAGGATTGGGCACGAAAAAAATTGGTGCACTAGTGAGTCACTCTTTTAGTAGTTGAAAAGTTTCCTCAGACCTTGTCCAAAAAAAAATATCTTTTTTTAAATTAATGTTATGGTCTTCATAATGTGAGATAAATTCATAAAAAAATCATATATAATATCTTTCCAATCCCATTAAACTATGAACTTATGTAACATTAGAGCAAACTGACCATTCAATAATAACATGAATCATGGTAGGATTCAAAGAGATTCATTCTCCTAAAATGATGTGATCAATATATTACACCTCAAACTACATAAATGTGCAATTATCTAAGTTTATAAATAATAATTTTTTCTTAAAACCTGTAGGACCTATTTCAAAAGGTCCTCATGTTCCTTTTCATTTTGTGAATAGGTTATAATGTCATCAAGAAACACCAACATGAATCAATATAAAAAGGATCGACACACTCAATTCATTAGAATCATGGATACTGTTAGAGAATTAGTTAACTAAAATGGTATAAATATAAATTCATAATGCCCATACCACATTAAAAATGTAGTATTATGAATTTTAGGCTCTATGATATGCAATTATGGTATCCATATTTGAAATCAATCTTGGAGAACACTTTGGCTCCCTACATTTGGTCAAATAAATGATCAATTATAGGTAAGGGATAATGCCTCCTAATAATTACCTTATTAAATTTGTGATAATCTATTCATAATAGAATGGATCCATTCTTATTCTTTAAAAAGATGATTGGTGCTCCCCATGGGGACACACTAAGACTAATCAATCATTTATCCAAGATTTTCTCAAGATGAAACTTGAGTTCACACAACTCTTAGGTGGTAATTATATATGGTTATTTTTAGATGGGATCATCCCTAGGTATTAAGTCAATTTAAAAATCAATCTCCTATGGAGGCTACCCATTTGGACATACATCAATAAATTCCCAAAAAATATGATGGTCATATAGATAATCCTTCTCTGATTCATTTGACCTATCACTTACCATGATAGAAAATAATTGACATATTTTCCTAAAACTCTTACTAAGTTTCATCATAATGATCATGCAAAGGTAAACATATCTCTTGAATCCAGCTATTACCACAGGTGTCCAAAGGCCATCTTAACCTTTGATAACCTTGTCATGATAATCTAACATGGCTTTATGAGTTGCAATAAAATCCATACTAAAGACAAAATCATAGATGCCTAAGGTATAATGTAAAATATCACTATGGTGAATAATACACTAAGGTCTAATACACAACTGCTCATCAAAGAACTAATGGACAACTTAGACTCATTGGCTAACTCAACTACCCAACTTTATAACTACCTCATAGCCATAAGACCATAGTGGTCCATGATAGAAGGAGAAATAAAGGAGTTAGAAGATCTTGAATAAAAAAATTAAAATTGAAATTACTTATATCATAAATGTGGTCTGTATGACTATTTCTTAGTGCTTGGCTTGGTGATATTTCATAACTATATAAATCTTATGTCCTTGACCTAAATCACCCATTGTCTACTTCAATACTGACTTCTTTTACATTTTAGTAGTTGATGGTCCTAGAGGACAATATCATGCATAATGATTAGGAGATACACGTGCAAAAAGAACACCTTTCCATTGGTCTCATCTTGAAGGGGGTTCAATTTTTATAGGTCCAAAAGAAGTAATTGACCTACATGGTCTAAAATACTTAGACTATTAAGTTTTCATAGTCCTAGTCTATTGATGATCATTTTGTCTATCATCACCTTACCCCTAGTGGTATTTATAAAAATAGTTCCTATTCCATATATGGCTATAAAGGTTACCTTTAATTTATTTTTTTGCTAAGGGGGAATAAACGTGTATAGAGTTGATTTCCAAACTCCCCTAGGTGGAGGTTGTGTACCTTGTAACCTTGAATCTTGTTATATTTGTAGTTTTCCATGAAACTTATCTCATGCATCTTGAGTATTTCCATGAGACTCCTCAGCCAATTATGATTTTTAAACTATTATTGACAATTTTTTGGGAGCTAAAATGTGCATTACACCCATAAGCTCCAAATTTAAGTCTCTAATGAACTTGTTTAATTAGATTATTCTATCTGTGTAACCTTACACATATCTAATCAAATATAAGAAACAACACTAATATTGTGCCACTATGCCACTCCCCTATATAAAGTTATGAAATTAATCCACCTTATTCATAACATAATAAGTGGATGGGTATCGTGCTCTAAAATTCTCCTCAAACAATTTTGAAGTGAGGGAAGCTGGTGTTATGTGAAGATTTTGTTCCTCTCCTTCCCACCACATCTTTATTAAATACTTGAGAAGATGGATGCCCAAATGTGTCTTCTAATTAGAGTAAAAATAATATAAGGTAAAACATCCTCTCATGCTCTCCAACCAATATTCTATGATAAATCCTTCCTACATACCATCAAAAGTAGGAAGGTGTAGCCTAATGAAATCTTTCACTAAATCTCTAGGTATGGGTCTAGGGGGATGGTATATGTATCATTTATCCTATAACTCAATGTGGAAATATAATTAATATCCATAACACTCACAATGGTAATGGGGAATACCCATAGACCTATCTCTTTCAATTGATTTTTTTTCATCTTATGGACGATGTGGAGGATGCCTCTTTGCTTCTAACAGTGTTATTCAAAGTCTCTCCTATAATATGTCATGCATATGTTGCATAGCTAAAAGGAATTATGGTACAATTTCATTTAGTCCTATATAAATACAAGGATCATTCTCACTAAATTAATTTTACCCATGATGTGTTTTATTTCCTCCTCTCATTATGCATACCAACAGGTAGATATTAGAACTAATATGGAAACTAGAAAGATAAAAGTAATTCAAAATACATAGATTTCTCAGTCTAATAACTTGAGATCTGATACAAAAATGTCATGTCCATTTTTTCCTTAAATATATACATGACATAATATAATACCAATAAAACACTTACAAATATGGATACATACCAGGATCCCTTCAAACATACATGCAAATCCCACAACTACCATAAGAATTTAATAGATGCAAACAAATATTTGGAAGCCTAAAGTCCTAATTAATTTGGCCAACACTCAAAATTATTTCATGATCATGAAAAAAATAAGGGATATGATAATTATGTGAAGATGACCATAAACTTCCTACTTAATAGTTGCTTAAGTTAGCAGATTCCACTTGTTGGCCTTGGGTCTACACAAGCATAAAATTTTATTGTGTTAGGTGCTTCCACTTGTAATTTACCTACATCATTGGAATCATGGTTATCATGTAATTATCCATTATTATATAATCATTCCATACCTTAGGCCTTTCAAACATCATGTACAATGATCTCTAGGTTTTTGGGTGTCAGTATGATGCCATATGGCAACATACTACTTGCCTACTAGCTTAGATAATTCAAACGCTACATGGTTTTCTTTGTGTTCACAAGTTATTGGTATGATGCCACATGTATACATATTTCTTTCCCTTTATCACAACACCAACTATACATTTCCCCATGCTAACATCACTCCCAGGTTAGTAGGATGGCAAAATGTTGCTTATTCTAAACCACATATCAAATTTATTCAAATTAACCAAATTGAAATCAAAGAAAAAACAACCAAAATTAAAAGGCATAATACTTCAAGATAATTACATAGTTTGATATGTATACCATGATGGCATTGGGGTATCAACAATTAAAATTTAGTCCCTTTGATTTTTTGTACTCTCAAATATTACCACTTGGTAGTTCTACTAAACTCTGGGGTATTAAAGACTTTGATTTCTAGT
This sequence comes from Torreya grandis, assembly GCA_037957365.1. NCBI lineage: Eukaryota > Viridiplantae > Streptophyta > Pinopsida > Cupressales > Taxaceae > Torreya > Torreya grandis. Next base: position 194,998 of record JARHVA010001450.1, read on the forward strand.
TAATCCCCTAGTTTAATAGGATTATGCCACATGGAATCATCTATCCAACATTAGAAAACCCAAAATTTGGCTATGGAAAAATCCAAAATAAACTCAAAGCAAAATTGGCTAAGGCAAAACATAAAATTAGTTGAAAATGAAAATTACTAAAGCAAAAAACCATCAAGATCTCAGTAATTAGCTAAGTCACAATTTGAATTAAAATACAAACATGTCTCTATAAATGGAAGTAATGAAAGATAAAGTATACATGCATACATTGTTGTTATTAAATCTAGAAATAATAAAAATCTCGCTTAGAGTAAAAAACATGATTATAAACCAATAAAATCATTAGTTTAGTCAAGTTATCAAATGAGCACAAGGTTAATTTACTCAAGCCAATGTCTCTAAATGAATGGCTCACTGAAATCCACATCAAAGATATAAGATTAATAAAACTTCATCATTTTAATTAAATAACTTAGTTGTTGGGAAGGCATAAAATAAGTAGCTACTCAACTATAAAATCCTAAGGGATTATTTCATAAGTCATCCATCTGGTCCATAACAACATCAAGGTTCAATTAACTATTTCTATTTTTATTCCAATAATAATTCATAGTTCAACATATGTGTTTTAATCATCCTTACACAAGATAGAATTAAAACATAATAGATTTAAAAAAGAGACACACGCACATAATAAAGAGACTATTCTTGACAAATATTTTAATCAAATCACTTACAGTCTATTATCCAAAATTCCATAAGGCCTGAGGATTCTTCTTTACATATTGACTCCTTACCAAGGGTATAAATATAAATGGTCATAACTACACATGACTCATTTTATAAAAAGGTTTAACACCAAGACCACATATGTCTTTATTCATGATTGGCATAATAATATCATAATCATCAATGTTTAGTTCATTTTAATAAGCTTTATTTTTATTACCAATAATATTCCCATATTTATTAAATTTTAATTCCACTCATTTATAGATAAGTTTAATTTTATTAACTCTTCTCATTGAGATATAAAGGTATGAGCAATGATTAAAAGACCAGCCACTCATGACAAAGATTTAAACAAGGAAATCAATTGATCAATTTATTAGAAAGTGCCTTAGAGGTAAAACACTTTGATACATACAAGAATCTTCCTAAGATCTTATAAATTAAGAATTCATAATCAATTACATATTAGATTGACACTGAAGTTTTAATTAATATAAGTATATATATCTTATTCCATAGTTGTAATATCATCCAAACCCTATCTTGAACAACAATATTATATGAAGGATAAGCACTAAAACATTAGTAATACATTATATTCAATTATCTTTTATCATAATATAGAGATACATATTTCAATCTGATAATTATAGAAGAACCAATCAATCTTAAAAAACATTTCATGTCTACTCCCAACCATCTACAAGACATTATAAGGAAGGATAACCACCCAAAATTTTATCATCATTAAGATACTAATCTATACACCCTTGAACTTGAGACTCCTAACTTTGAGCATACTTATATCATAATGTAAAGGCAATGGTGGATATCTAAGCAAGGGTATCTTAACAAAATGGAACACTATGCACACCCTACAATTTGAATTCATGGTTTTACCCATGGGGACTCCCAATACCAAATACAAGCAAAAAACATTAAAATGATCATTCAAGTGAAGAAAAACATTCATGAATAAAATATTATTAGGCAAGGGATAAGGACATAATAAACCCCCCTAATATATATATATATATATATATATATATATATATATATATATAGCAATAAGATATCTCACTCTATTTCTTGGTAGGAGGTTTAATCAATCTACCATCATGTCTCATCATGAGAGGGCTTACAAACGTTCACCATGATATTCATAGGAGGGTCAAGCATTCTACCATCTTGAACAACATAAGAGATATTTTCATTCTTACATGATGAATATTTTGCTCATAAATAACCACTACACTATGTCATAATAACATTAATACACTTAAATTAGAAGCTTAAAAATCTAAGTAAAGTGAGGAGGAACACAACCTCTCCTAGGCCCTTAACTAGGAAAAGAACTACATGTCAGCCAATGCACAACCATGGCAAGATAAGAAGATAGGAAAAATAAACCAAGTGGTCTTATTCTCCTTTAATCAAGAGATCAAACAAAAAACCATAATCATTTAATTTAAACTAAGGATGAATAAACTCTCCAATGACCTCAAATGGGAAAGCGCTACATGGAGACTAATGCTAAACCATGGGAAAACAATAAACCAAGTGGAATAAACCAAGTGGTCTTATCCCCTTAAAGGTAAGAAAATCAAATAGAGAATATAACCATTTCATTACAAATGAATAGTAGAAAAACATAGGTTATAAGGAAGCCCATTTATTGATCTACAGACTACCTAGGCACTATCCTCCATCTATCTAAACTTGGTTCTCCTAACTAGTCTATCATATTTATTATTTCTCCTTCTTTTATGTTAAGTCTAATTATTTTTGAATTAGCAAAAGGAATCCAAATAAAGGAGTTATTCTCCTACATATAGACATCTAAGTAATAACCAACCATCAACTACCTACCAACCCATGTCTCGTTAAGGGATATTCTTTCCAATGTTCCATTCTATTTACATGGTAGCTTTGCATGCTCTTATGGTTGCATCTTAGACTCCCTTGCTTATTTCCCCACGCGATCCTAGTATTAAGGAAATCAATTAAATATCTAATAATTGACCAAAATACATTCTAGACATTAGTTGTAATATATTTAGGTCAGATAACAACAAGTTCCGCCAACTAGGCTTAAAGGATGACTACTAGTTAGATGTTTATCTACTAGGTGGCAAACTAGGCAGCTGAGTACTTATCAAGGGCTTAAGATGGTTTAAAACTTATTAGTGATATAAACATGCTTGGTGTAGTCTCTTTCCTTCATTATCCATTTTCCTATTACTATGCACTCAATACACACATCAAATTCCTCTAATCTAATAGTCAAAGATACAAAATTTAATCAAAAAACATAATTTCAATCAATTAATTAGAGACAATCATGCATGAAATATCAAAAAACATGAGGATAATTTCATTTATTTAAATGTATAATTATTTACAATTTAATAAGATTATAATCAATGATTCAACATGATTTAAGTCTGTATATCTCATAATCATAATCAAATTTCATAAATAAACATTGCGTAAGGAAACATAAGCATCATTATTTCATAAGTAAATAATTAGAACATGATTGCTAATAGATCTTTTGTATGGTTCAAAATACATGAAAATATTTCATAAATCCTTGCATGTCTTAGTTAGATGTGAGTTAACAACATATTTAAATAATTATAACATATAATTCATGGTTACATATTCATCTTTGTCAAAGATAATTACTATGCAAAATGGGGCCTTACAGGAATATTCTTAAATATATTCACTTATACAAAACAAATGAAATAGTCTAATTGGGCCCCTTATTTATTTAGGTATCAAATTCATGACAACATAGCATCAACCTTGGTTTAAAGGAATCATTTTATAGTGATTGGTTTTTGGGCCTTTGGCACCATCTAGAGGATGGAATGCATATCTTGTGCCAATTGGTAGCCAGATAACTAGCTCCTAGATATTCAAAGCATTTTTGACAATATGGCAATATGTGGAAACTATAGTGTAATTTTTTTGAGGTGATGGATATGGCGATAATGATGACCAAAGTTCCATATTGACATTCGATGTGTACATTCCACCCTATCAGAGATGATCTTGAGAGCTATTTAAGATGCTTGAGCTAGCCAAATAAAGGGAAACAAAGAATAAGAGTGAAGCTCTAGTGAAATAGAGATGTGTTATAGAGTGCTTTAATAGCCATTAGATTTAGAAGTAGTATGGAAGCCTTGAGGGATCCATTTATATGTTCCCAAGCTTGTATGTGAGCCAATCAGTTGTTTATTGTTATAATCAAAACTTATACTTTGTTTCAAACTATAATTAATGATGAAGGTTATTGCATTAACACATAATGTCTCTAGTTTATAAATCTTTTAAATTACTATTAGAATGTGTAATGGTTATAATTTCATATTTTAAATACATTTATGTTAGGTAATATGTATGTGTGATTCTAGTTTGCATCGTTAATGAAGTCTCTAAAAATGTTAATGATGTCATTTTTAATATCAATAAAGATTAAGTATAGAGTATATACCAAGTGTTCATATCCTTATTAGGGGCATGAGTCGAGCATGCGTAGTTTGAGTAAAAGTAGCCTTTTAACCCTTCAAGCACCTATATAACCCTAGGCTTAGTCCACAGAATATTTTTACCCATATGACATTAGGCTTAGTCCATGAAAGGCTTTTGCCTATGAATATACCTAAATATTTATTTGAGTTGATTAAGTCCCCTGAATAAAGCTTGAACGATGGCACAACTATCCCAATGTAATCTCTGGCTCTTTTTCAGCTACACTTTAGGGGAGCACATAAGGCTTGTGTCTTATGTGGATTGATGTTGTCATAGTTTAGTGTTAAAATATTGATCACAAAGGGAATACACCATGATTTAACATACTTTTATAAAACAAAGAACCAACTAAGACAACTTTGTGTACCTTTTCCTCAATATTTTGGTTCTATTGTTGGGACATGTGTTGAATTTTGTTGTTGTAATGGTGTGACTAAATGATGTAGTAGCTTCTGCTTATAAACATTGAGTGTTGGATAAAATACATAGAATATAGCTTTATGTTAAAGCATCTAACCTAAAAAATACAAAAGCAAAGAGAATGGGATCAAAATAACCTATATGATGCCTTGTACAAGGTTTTTTTCTATGATCTACTTGAATATGTGTATAGATGGTTAGATGCATATTCAACCCATAGATGAATAAGATATGAAAAACACTATGAGTGGATGGAGTGACTATAGAGGTTTGAGACCCTAGATGCTACTTGAACTAGAGAAGTGGATAAATGGTGGTAAGGAGCATTGAATACCTACATACTTGAATACATAATCTCAACATATTTGTGCCTTAAGGAAGAAAAGTACCAGTATTTATCATGAATCTAGAGGCATGTTTATGAAGGAACTTGACAGAGAGCTGAAAAATCTAATGGTGGATTATGGTTTTGAAACACTAAGGATGGAAGGCTAAAATCCTTTTACATATGAGTAGTTAAAAGGGGGAAAATTGGATGTGTAGGTGAGTCATAATGGAAGGGGATGAAAATATTGACACTCAAGAGCTCAGAAGACAAACCTATAATAAGAGACGATACTGAATGATGGAAGATCTAGAACCTAAAGTTTTGAGAGAACCTATAGCAAATAAGAAGGGCATTTGGAAAGATTTATTGAAATAAAATAGCATGAGGATGAGAGATATAATGAAGTGATGGATTAATCTCAACACTTAACTAGTGTGGAATTCACTGGGTTCCTATAGGATTTGGTGACTAAATATACTCTTGATGCACCTACCCCCTTTAAATCTCGGGTGTATGCCCATACACTAGATCCTCCACTTGAATAAAGTATAGAAGTAATAATTGAATCTAATTATGACTTAGATATTAGATGTTTTGTATATTTGGAGTGAAATTTTATGATTTAATAGATTATTTCATATAAGGAGGTGACTACAACTACCTATAGACCAGAGGGTAATATCTCACCACAGTAGAACTTAAACATAGTCATACCAACTTAGTCGATGTTAGAAATGCAAAGTGGGAAATAGCCTACAGGAAGTGGTCCAGTGCCATAAGTAAGTAACATAGTTCCAATGACATCAACTTCACCAAAAATAATAATAGTACTAGTTCCTAACCCATTAGATGGAGGTGTTATAAGATTACCACCAAGATAGGTTCTAGGTGGACTCACCTCAGATACCATCTGCTCCCATAATAAATCTACTACTAAATGGTTATGTACTTACTAGAGTATCAAAGTATGGAGAATTTTGTAGAACATGTGCTAAAGTGTGAACTATAGTGTCACAGATGGGGCATAACCCAATCAAAGTACATGGTGACCCTATTTGTGACCATTCTACTTGATCACACCCATACCTAGTATGGGAAATTTGATCCTAACTAGGCCATGGTTGACTATAATACCCTAAAGTATGAATTCCTAAATGAATTTGAAATTTTAGAGTTTGAATAATAGATCATTACCATTGTAAAGGATATTACCCAAGGAATATAAAAAATTGTGTACTTGTATGATCAAGGTTTAGATCTCTCCTATCAAATCTCCCATATGATATTCACCCTTACCAAAATGTGTACTTATTTACTGGAGGGTTGTTAGTGCCATTATGAATAACACTTTCTATGAAGACTTTTATAGACCCTTGAGAAGCACTTGAAGCCACACTTAGAGCTGAGGTAACTGAAACCATAAATACTAGGATCAACCCATTTATAGAGGTGCAAATTGCATATATGGCCTCCCAACTACAAAAGTTTACCACTAGATCTTCACATAATGGTTGAAGTGGACTATTGTGCAATATTTATGAATTAGAGGGCCATAATAGGAATAACTTCCCAGGAAGGAATGTGCACACGCTAATTCTAAGCCATGAATTCTATTTATAGGTGCATGATGTGTGTAATTTCCCTTTATTGTAATATATGAGCTAAGTCAACACAACCATGTATTATCAGTTAGGCAATGCCTATAGCCATATCACTATTAATTACTAGGTGATTTATGAAATGTACAAAAACATGGAAAGAGGTGCATGATAGGCCATTGTATTCATCAAAGGGAAAGATAACCAAGGTAATGAGGGTTATGGACAATAAAATATAAGCTTTGTGATGTACTGAGGCACCAAAGGGAGAGGTGAAGGATGCAATGGTGGAATTTTCCCACCATGATTATGTTATAATTATGGCTCAATATAACATTATCATCATGAATACCCTACACATCTCACATGTGGGCATTATCAAGGGTTCCATAAGGTTACATAATTCCTCGAATTTTACAAAAATTTAACCCAAGATAAGACTGACATAGACAAGGGAACATGAATGATCAGGCATGAGATAAAAATGGAAATATGGACTATAAATACATAACTTGAATGTAAAAATATAGTGAAGATATAGGCAACTAATCATAGTGGATTCACCACTCAACTGCTAGTTACACTACTACCTGAGTTACACCTAGAATATGAGAATAAGGGTCACACTGAGTGATAAATGTGGTTTAAACCAAAATTTTAACCTTACCCAAACCTAACTTACAAAAATGATGTATTATAATATGTTATGAATGTAATACAAAACTTGCAAAGGGAGCTCTAATTATCATAGAACCTAGAAGCATAGGATGTCACTTCTTATAAGAAGTAGGATAGCTAGGTAGATGAGATACAATAATTAACTAAGATCTTATGCCTATTAAAAATATAAGGAATACTTTCCCTATTGAAAAAATTATTCTTGGAGCATGTGGGTCAAAACCAAGTTGAATTCACCATGTCATGCATGTAGAGGGTGTGAGAATTTCAGCATACACAAAATTTAGAGTACAACCAAGAACTCTGTGTGAATACCACTATTGATGGATGGTTTATTTGTGAGATCCTTATAGACATAGGAACTAAGGTCAACATCTTGACCAATAATTCCTAGGATAAAATGGGTAAGCCAACCTTGAGACCTTACCCTCATGTACTCTTCATGTCTAATAAGATCCAGATGTAACCTATCATAATTCTAAAGGGTGTAGTTATAGATATCATGGGTGTTAAATTATACACTGACTTTGAAGTGATCAATTTAGTAGAGTAGGATGACTATCCAACACTTCTAAAAAGGCCATGGTATGATTAAAATAATACATATATGTGATTCAAAAGGTTCTACATGAGATTTTAGAATGGAAAGGAGAGGGAAGTTATACCCCTTAAACATGACTAAGGACCCTCTTATATTGAGAGTATAGACAATAAAGATGAGATCAACCACATCTATAAGACCATAGTGTAAGGCACTAAGAATCTAAACCCAAATTATGAAGAAGTCCTCTCTTGGGAAGATAGATAATCAACCTTAGACACCACTAATGTTATTTGTGACCAATGGGTCAAGGAAGCATATGATACCACTAATAAAAGGTGTTACTTGGTGTATATAAAGGCATCAAAACTATTAAAGATAGGATGGGTATAGATTGATTGTTCCTCTAAAATATGGGTCCCTTGCACCAAAAATAATGGAAAAGAGTGTTTTACCTTAGTAAGGACAAACTTGAAGCACTCTAAAGATATGATGAGAGTAATCTAGTGGAAGACTATGTCTATGACCTCAAATCATACATCCCAAAAGAGATGGATAGAATAGGTACACTAGTGTATACATTGAAGCGAACTAATCATTGGTGGGTAGTACAAAAGCCTAGATTTCCAACATGAAAAGATTTGAAGGTAGCCATTTGTACTAGATTTGGAAAAATTAATTAAGACCTGGACATCTAAGCCTACTCTAGTGACTCTAACCCTATAGAATATGTATGTCTTTGTGAAGAAACACAGACTATTTATGGTGTAAACACCCCAAGAAATATATCAATGAATACCTTTTATATGATCTTGATGAATTGAGCATGGTACATTATCAATGAGATTCACCATGAGACAACCAATTTGGATGCCTTCAAGGAGTGTTTTGTTCACACCTTCTCCTTTTCTTTGAAAAATATTGAATTGATTGAGCCACTATAGGTAGTTTAAGAGTTAGTGTTTTAGGACACTGTAATATTATAGGATCACCTAAAAGGCATGTTCGATGAAAAGGTGTTAGCACTCCCAACCTTATTTAAATAGAAAACTCTTAATAGTGACTCTAGTGATAAAGATGATAAAATATGGAAGGCACACAACTGGAATAATTTGATAGGTAAAGGGAAGTTAGTATTCCAAGTTAAGGATAGTGCCCCAGAAGAAGAAAACCATACCTATCTTCACATAGACACCACTAAGGGTAGGAAAAAGGTTGAGGATTCTAACAAAAATAATAATGAACCCTACCAAACATAATTAAAAACTACAAAGTTAGATATTAGTTTAGAAGGGGAACCAAAGATCATCACTCTGGGTGCTTATTGGTGTGATATAGAACTAGTGCATGTGGTGGACCTCTTAAAGGAATTCTAAGACTTATTACCTTATAATTATAGAGTTATGAAAGGAACACACCTATCCCTCATGAATATGAGTATTAATTTCAGAGGACCCTCATGTAATAATTCAATACAAATCCATGAAATAATAGAATTATAAAATGAGTAGAATCATTAAATAAATTATATTGACTGTAGAGCACTTTGAGTGGGAAACCTCTTTTGAGAAATTTTAATACAAATAATTTTTGGATGCCTTAATTGGCCTCAACACTTATATATAAATTATAATCTAAGCAACTAGTACTTCTAATGAATGTGGGATAAAATAAATGCTCATGGGATTACTTAAAAAGCATATGTGTCCATAGTAAATACTAAATTAACAAAGTAAAAAGAATAGATATCATCAGTTCATAACATCCCCTCCCTCTTAGAAAAATATTTGTCCTCAAATATTTAGATGTGGGAATTGGTATTGAATTTGAAATAGTGGTTCTCATGTTGCATCCTCTAGTTGAATTTTATGCCACTGAATTAAAACCTTGACGATGGAGTGGGAGTAAAGTTGGTACGTGTGCCTATCTAGGATTACCTCTAGCTCAATAAAAATGGATCCTTCATTATCAAGTTTGGGTAAAGTAATTTTCACTCTAATGTTTATGCTAAAAACTTTCTATAGATAAGAGACATGAAATACTAGGTGAACTCAGGAAGAAGGTGGGAGCTCCAAGTTTTAAACAACTGAACCAATTTTCTAAACAACCTTATAACACCCATAGAACATGTAAGTTAGCTTATAATTCCATTTGAGTTATAGGGAGGATTTCTTATAGGGCTACAAGAAAATAAAAACCATATCACCCACTTGAAAAGTCCACTTGGAATGGTGTTGATCTGCCTATTATTTCATCTAATTTTATGCCATATGAATATTTTCCCATAAGGTACTGAGGATCTGATCTCAAGTTTGAAGAATCATGTCAACCACTTGAATCAATGAACTATTGGGGGTGCATAAAAGGAGCACTAGTGGTGCTTAACCATAGAATACTTCATATGGATTCATTTTCATTGAAGTGTGGTAGGAAGAATTGTACAACCATTCGGTAAGAGGGATCCACTTTTCCCACTGATGTTATTGTTCTAAGGTGAAATAATGAAGGAAAGTTTCCAAGCATTTGTTGACAATTTTAGTTTGGCCATCTATTTGTGGATGATACCCAAAACTCATCTTCATTTAGATCCAAATACATTGAAATAGTTCTATCAAAAAATAGTTGGTGAAGGTTGCATCATGATTGGAGATAATGTATGAATAAATGCCATGAAGATGGAAAATCTAGTCTAGGAAAATTTGTGCAATTGTGGAGGTGGTATTAGGCTGGTTGAGGGAAAAAAATGACTATATTTTGAGAGGTGATCAACCACAACCAAGATCACCATTTTCACTCAAAATTTAGGGATCCCCTTAATGAAATCCATAGAACTATATGTCCAAATCCTTGTAAGGATGGACAAGCATTCAAGGAAGCTAAGAATGAGTGTTATTTCACCCGTGTTGCATTGGCAACTATCACATTCAACCACCATTTATTGAAATTTCTTTTTCATTTCCTTCCAAAATATGTTGCATCATGCCCACTCATAGGTATTGAGAAACCATGATTTCCCTATAGATGGAGAAGCATGGAGTTCATAGAATACAATCTGCTAAAGATAGGTGATCTAGGGAAGCACTAGACAACCCTTGTATCATAGAGAAATACCATCCTAGGAATAATATAGTATAATGGAGGGGTTACTGGCCAACTATTGAGTGATTTGAGATAATAAGGAGTCATTGATATACCCCTATTTTATAGTGTCCAACCAATTCTAAATAGGCATAGAAATAGCTAAAAGGGAAGCTTGATCTATAAATGTACAAGATAGAGAATCAGCCACAATATTTTGCTTACCCTTCTTTTAAGTTATCTCATATTCATAACCCATGATTCTTCTGACCCATTTATATTGTGATGGGGTAGAGACTCATTTCTCTAGGAAATATTTGACTCTAGTGATAAGTTTTGATGCAAAAATGATTTCCCAGTAGGTATGGATACCACTTTTGTAATACATGTAAAATGACCACCATTTCCTTAAAATAAGTAGAGAGAACTAAATTATTTCTATAAATAAATTTTTTAGTGAATGAAATGGGGCATCCTTCTTGGAGGAGAACAACACCAAGTCCATTACCACAAGCATCACTCTCGATAGTTAAGGTCTTGTTAGAATTTAGCATAGCTAGAATTTGAGTAGTACACATAGCTTATTTAAATTCTTTAGATGCACACTCAATAGCTTATGTCTAATTAAAATCATCATTTTTACACATATATATTTGTGGAACTAAAATCTTCCCATAATCTTTGACAAACTTATAATAGTATCCAACAAAAAAACCATAAAGGATCCTGAGTGTCTAAAGATGTGGCTGACTTGTCATGGTAGCTATTTTTTTAGGATCCAATTGAACCCATTAGGATGAAACAATATGCTAAATATACTCCCCTTCATCCTATCCATAATTACATTTATACTATTTTGCATAAAGATGATGGTTAGAGAGAATATTTAGTATGAGCTCTAGATGTTGGAGATGCTCAAACCATGTTTTACTATTGATGAGGATATCATCAAATAAGACTAGAATGATTTATATAGGTAGGGATAGAATATTTTATTTATGAATACCTAGAATGTTAAAGGGACATTAGTGAGGCCAAAGGGCATGATCAAGAACTCATAGTGGCCATCATGTAGGCAAAAAGGTGTCTTAGGGATATCATCCTCATGAAGAAAAATTTGGTGATATCCAAAGTGGAGATCCAACTTGGAGAAAAATGAGTGACATGAAGCTCATCAATAATCTCATAAATAATAGGGCTCAGGAACTTATCCTTGATTGTGAGGTGATTAAGTGCACAAAAATCAATTTAGAGGTGTCATGACCCATATTTTTTTTCAACAAGAACTTGGGAAGAATATGGGATGTTTAATTTAGTAATTATTGAATGAGAATCTCAATCTCAATATTTTTTTGAAATGGGTAGAGATAAGGCTTGATGTTGAGAGGAACACTTCCAAGAAGGAGCTAAATGCAGTGGTACTTTGGCCACGAAGGTGGAAATCTCATTGGTTCAATAAAGACATATACATACCTCTGTAGAATGGTTTGTAGGCTATAAGGAGTAGTGGATAATATTAAGTGTTACATTTAAATGGAATAAAGATGGATAATGATGTCATGTGAATTCTTCTTAAGAAGCTTTTCCATGTGATGTGAACTTATGATGCTGAGAGATCCTAGTTATAAGTATTTCAATGTATGTTTTTACCCATTATCTAAAAACTACATCCAAATATTAGTAAAATACCATTAGATTGGTCCAAGTGTGAATAACCACTCATCTCTCAAAATAACATCACATCCACCTAAGGGCAAGGAAAACATATTAGAGTTTAAGTTATAATCTCTAATAGAGATATGCACATTACAACACTTCCCATTACAAGGTAATGTGCCCCCATTGACAATCATGACTTCAAAGTTAGAGTAAGGATGGATAAAATAATAAACCTATTTGGTAATTTGAGGTTCAATGAAGTTATGAGTGATACTTGAATCAATAATTATTGTGAAAGGGAGCTTAGTGACTTTTGCTAAGGCATATTGAGAGATCTCTAGTTGGTCTTTATAAGAAGCAAGTTACATAATTAGCTGAGATTTTTTTAGATCATCTATTATATCCTAAACATCTTCCCAATATTTAGTTTTAGCTGGAGAGTTTACATCCAATAGGTAGATATTTTTCTTGACACATCGATGTCCTTGAGTGAATTTACCATCACAATTATAACATAGTCATTTTTATCTATGGGCTTGGTTCTATAATTCAATAAAATAATTGATAGGATTGGTTTTGGGGGATGGTATTGTTTGAGATCATTATGAAGTTGTATTTTTGAATGGAATAAAATTATATTTAAATCACTACTAAGTTACGATGTTATCCTCTACAAACTTAGCCAACCCTAAGGATTCCATCATCATGTTGGGTTAAAATTTTTTGACCTTAGATCTAATTGCATCCTTCAGTTTACTGATAAAACAACTTTTGAAGAATTCATCAGATAATCCCTCTATGTGATTGGCTAGTTTTTCAAATTCTATTTGATATTCTCATTTTTCTTATTTGGTGAAGCTTAGTGAGTGCTTCAGTGAAGTCATAAAAAGTAGTAGGGCTAAACCATTTTAAATTGAGGGTAAAAAATTGGTCCATATGGGTTCTTCATGAGCCTTAGCATACCAAAGATACCATTGAAGGGCTTCAAGTTCCAAGTGAGAGGATGCTAATAGAACCTTATTGGCATCAAAATTATTATGCAAACTAAAATATTGTTCTACCTAATAGATCCATCTAATTCAATTTACACCATTGAATCAAGGAAAATTAAGCTTCAACCCATGATAATTACTAGAATAAGAAAACCTACTATCTGAAGAATACTCTAGGTGTCATCTATTTTTTATGGTGGTATGTTAATGACTAAAGCTAAGAATTTTTTCATCAATATATTTGATGTGGGTTTTGAGGGAAACAATTTCATCCTCCATGTTTTTTGCTCCTGTTTAGGTTACTACCAAGATCTGAATAATTTTTTTTTGCAATGGATAGGAAAACTAGAGTTAAGTCATTTTTAATAAGTAAAGTTTTAAATTTGGAAAAAAATGGAAGGGGTAAAGAGGTTTTTAATATTTTTTTGTAGTGGGAATATGATTGACAAAGTCAAGGGAAATTTTATGCATGAAAATGAAAAAACTAAAAAAATTGTCAAAGAGGGACAAAGGAGTAGAAAGAAATGATGAAGATAGTGGAAAAATTTCAAAGGCAAATAGACAAAAAAGAAGTTATGGAAAAACCCCAAAAAAAGGTAAAATGGAGATTTGTGGGAATTCAAAGTGGAATTGGGATAAGGGACCTCAAGGAAGAAAATGTAGGGAATGAAATTTCAAGTGTCTAAATAAAGTTTGAGTATCAATGAGGTTATAGATAGAGAGATATTCTGAAACATGTCTTGGGAATATTTTAAAACAAGTGCAGATCTACTATGGCAAGGCTAGTTATAATCTGTGGAAGATATGCTATGGAAATTTACTAATACTCTATTGGTACTATGTTAAAATTGGTATGACAAGTTTGTAGATTTAATATGGCAAGTTTTCTAATACTCCATGGTAATATTTTAAAATTGATAGAAATGGGCCCCAAGTTTCAATGGTTGCCTAAGGGTTTAAATATATCACTCTAGCCACCAATATCGTCTAAGCGAGTACCACTATCCAAAAAAAATTTGGCCATAGATTTATCTCTTAATGATATCTCTCAATTTTTCTCATGTATGGGAACTAATCAATTAAGAAGGGGTTGTTTCCTATTTTACTAGTAGGTCCTCTCAATGTGATAGATACTTTGGGGTTCCTAGGGTACTCCTCATAATGAGTTTTATGTATTTCACTCAAATACTTCCCATAGTTATGTGGTCAATTTTTACCATGTTCTAAAAAATATTATTGTGATGTAGAACATAGTTATGTAGTAAAATAGAGTTAGGAATTTTTGAGAAAAATACTATAAATAAATCATGTAGAATAATAGAGTTTAAACTTTATATAAAAAAAATTGGCCCTCAAAGGTGCTTTGATACTAAATGAGAGGATCCTCCTACAATAAGTCGATAAAAATGCATAAAATAATAAAACTATATAATGAGGAAAAATAGTAAATAAACTATATTAATCACATACCACTTTGAGGGGGCAACCTATTTTGAGTAAGATTAATAAAAATAATTCATGGATGCCTTCATTGTCCTCAACACTTATATATGAATTATAATATAAGAAACTACTACTTCACATAAATGTGGGATAAAGAAAATACTCATGAGATGACTTACAAAGCATATGCATCCATAAAAACTACTAAAAAGTAAAGAGAAGAGATATTATGGGTTCATTACACAAGCTAGTCAATGGTACGAGACCCATCAAGAATGGACCATATAAGATGAACCCAAATATTTATGTGAAGATCAAAATAGATATCGATGGCATGTTAACCACATGCATCATATACCCTATACGAAAATATGAATGAGTTAGCCCCATGTTGATCAACAACAAGAAGTATGGACACATCTAGATGTGTGTTGACTATAGACTACTAAATGTCACCTGTGTAACTAATCCCTTTCAAACTCCATTCACTAATAAATTATTTTATGGCATCATAGGTTGTGAGATATACACCTTTAATGATAGATTCTATCGATACCATCAAGTCTAGATCAAGGAGGAGGACAATCCCAAGACCACTTTTGTGTCTAAATGGGGTTGTTTCACTTAAAATGTGATGCCTTTTGGAATAAATAATATGCTAGTTATGTCCCCCTAAATAATGATTATTGATTTCAAGGAATTCATTCACAAATTCCTCCAACTATACTTAGATGACTAGACTATGTATGGGTTAATGAAGGATTACTATGACAAGTTGCACCTTATGATTGAAAAGTGTAGGTAGTTGAAAATTTATTTGAACCTCATAAAGTGTGTTTTTTCAACACCATTTGTTTCTTTCCTTGGGCACATCATCTACAAGGATGGTTTACTTGTTGATCTAACAAATATTGTAATCATCCTTCAGTTTTAGACCCCATCAATGTAGAAAGATGTTCTCACCTTTATTATACATTGTGGGTACTATAAGAAGTTCATAACTAACTATTAAAATATTATGGATCCATTATAAAAGTTATTTTAAAAGGATGGCCCATTATTTTAGGGCATAACATAGGAAGATGCATCTGAGACCTTAAATCTCAAACTAGCAAGCATGTTGATATTATAATTCCTCAACAAGGTAACTCCTTGCCATGTCCATGTTGATTCCTCTAGTACCATAATTAATTCAATTCTATTGAAACCAATTAAAGGTAAAATAGATCATCCCATTTATTTTGTAATTATAAAATTAATCAAGGTATAACAAACCTACACCACAACTGAGCATGAGGCACCAGCCATGGTTTATGCCCTATATAATTTTTGATGGTACTTATTGGCCACCCACTACATATTATTCACTAATAATAAGGTGTTAAATTACCTTATAAACAATACCATTTTTCATGGTCACATTTGTTGATGGATTGTTTTATTTCAAGAATTCCAATTCTTTATTGTAGTAAAGCTTGACAAATAAAACTCATGCCAAAACTAGCTATCTTGCATCAACTCTAGTGATGAAATAGTGCATATTGAAAATTATATACCCAATTCATAAGTTTATATAGTTCATCATGTCCCTAAGGACTTGTTAGAGATCACCACATTATTGGCCTCTAGGTCTACACCCCAAACCATGATGACTAAGGAGAAGAAGAAACTCACAGTTCACACCACCCCCTTTCAAATCATTGGTATGGAACTATACAAGTTAAGCCATGATTAATTCATGCATCAATGTATCCTAGAGCATTAATGAGACTCAATATTGAAATAGGTACATGAGGGAATTATTATTGTGTTAGATATGTTATGGCATGCAAGGTAGTACAATCAAACTTATGGTGGACAACTCTATTTTAGGATGAAAAATAATGTGCCAAAGTATGTGAAATTTAATAGTGTAAAGGAAAACCAGACTAATAAGATGAGATGCCTCTCATCCCTACCTTGACCAAACACCATTTTAAAAATTTCCAATTGATTTTGTTGGGCTTATTACTCTAGTTATGAGGACCATAAAATGACACTGATTTTGGTTGCCACTAATTACTTCACTAAGTGATCCATATAAATTTTATCTAGAAATTATACAGTCACCACCATAATAAGGTTTATCTCAAAAAATATCATCAGTCGCTATGGATGCCTTCTTAGCATAACTAGTGACCATGACATGTAATTCATGAATGAAACTATTCAGATCCTATTGATGGAATATATGGTGGTGCTCCATAAAATGAAACCTTACCATCCATAAGAAAAATGTATCACTAAGGCATTCAATTAAATATTGGGAACATCCATCACAAATATATGTGACATTTGTCATAAAGACTAGGATGATCATGTGTTAACAATGTAATGGGCCTATCACACTACATACAAGTGCCTGAACAAGGCTACACCATTTCAATTGGTATTTGGTATAGAGGTTATTTTACCAACTAAATTTCTAATTCCCTCATTATGTGTCATGTGAATTGGTTGGTTAGATGGACAAGATTATTTGAGTGCACACCTAGAAGTCTTGGAGTGCTTGGATGAGATACACACTAAAACAAGATATATCTAGCAAATAAAAAAGGTACACCAAAAGCTTTGACATGATAAGCACATCAAGAATAAAGTATTTATAGAATGTGTACTAGTCTTACATATGAATCTATGTACCTCAATCACCCAACAAAATTGTAGATTAGGTGGATGGGAACTTATATCATCCACAATATATGGGAGACTAATGCATATAAGCTATGTATATTGATATGTGAAATGGTCCCTAGGAATTCCAATGAAAATAAATTGATTCTATAAAATCACTAAGATAGTGTTTGTGCCATCAGATACTAACTTCTTGGTCATAATTTGGTTTTTTTGTTTTGACCATACTAAAATTTGGTGCAGTCTAAATCTTTCCTTATATTTATTTCTTTTTTATTAAGTTAATAAGCATGTCACTTTTAATCCCATAAGAGAACTCTTCTAGTGCTTACATGCATAAATCTAGTTAGGTGAGTCAAACATATTGGATTTCTAAGCACCAGAGGTTAGATACCTATATTTTTGGGTGCATGAAGTTTGTGATATTTAGAAATCTATGAGTACAAGTTGATAAAGGGAGGTGCACAAGATATTTATGTGAAAATAATCAATAGGGTAGAATGAAGTGATGGAGGAGTAGTATAAAGATTTTAATAGGGTAGGGAAGACCAAATCAAGAGACATAAAAGCATAAAGAAATCGACCAAGAAAGAGAGGCACACTTGTAAAAAAGTGAAACACTATGAAGAGATAGAATGGAGGAGGTTGAATCACATGCACGTGAAGAATTGTGCCTAGGTTACCATAATAAGAGTGAAAGTTGTGCTAAGTTAAAAAAAGTGTCTCAAGTAAGTCTAAACTAGGAAAGGGAAATATTGTTAGGTCTTTTATCCAAATTGAAAGTCAAAATCTAGGCTCAAACAGGTTGTGCGAGTACTTTTGGCTAAACATGGCATCAAAATATACACTTTAAATAAAGATGATTATGATATTTTAATAAAACAATATTAAATCACTTTGACATAAACCCAACACATGGAATCAAAAATAAACATGATTAGTTGGTATAGCTATAAGGTAAAAACCACTTAGATAAAGGTTATGTTCTGTCAAACAAAGGCACAAATAATGACGAGGATAGGATTTGTGAAAAAATAAATAATTAATGGTTTTCAAATTTGGGTAATAAATTAACCTAAGTTACGCAACCCAAAAGAAAAATATTTATGTATCAACCCTTACAAAATGAGGCCTAAATAAAAATCAATCAATATTTGAATTCAAACTTGTTAAAGTTAAATAGAAAACTCAGGTGTTAAGAACATAGGCTTTAATTAAACAAATAATCTAAAAAATTTGAAAAACATGACCATTCTAAACAAAGATACAACAAGGCTCAAATGATTGATTTAAAAAAATATATAATTGAGACATAAGACAAGACAAGTCAATTGAAACAATTTAAGTAGCCTAATGGCATCAGTGCTCTCAAAATATGTGATCAATGTTTTGTTTTAAAGACTTGTAAGGCATAAGACATGGAATGATTTTGGTAGCACAATGGTACTCATCTCAATAAAGTTCCATACTCAATGTTTCTGACTTGAAATTTTTCTAAGTTAAATTAAGGTGTCAAACAGATAGCATAATGCATCCTTAAATAATGTTGTAGTGTTGGACATAAGGCTAGTTCATGATGTGGTTTTAAAAACACAAGTTTTAATTATAACACACCAAGTAATAAATAGTAAATTATAAAAATACAACTAATTATATCATCCTATATCCTATAAAGGTGTGTTAAAGTGGGTTTGACTAAAACTTACATGTTACGACCATCTAGATTGATCCCATGTGTACAAAACTTAACATTTACACACAAGAAAATTAGTACATTAATTGGATCCACGTCAATTGGATTGTTGTGAAAAGGTCTTTTCCTTTTCACAACCATTGCATCCATCAATTTCTCAGTGTAGTGTTATGTCTTGATTGATCATATGTTCCTGGTTAGCTTGCCACTAATGGAGATGATTTAACTATTCAAACCATTATCCCAATGAGGTGATCCTAATTTATATACACCCCCCCCCCCCCCCCGCCACATGGAGAGGGATTAGAACTCTACCATGAGATTGAGCCCTAGGTTAATGCTTCCCTAAATAACTTGTGAGAGGTAATGACACCCCCTTCACAAGCAAAGTTTCATGAAAATAAAAAATGACTAGAAAGACTTTAGGGTTTCTTTTAGATCACCCAATACTATATAAGTTTATGGAGAGAATAGATAACTTTATTTCTATTCCTTGGAATATGAACTACATTCAATGGAAAGTTTTTTTGATCCCACAAGTTCTCTATAGGGTACATGGGGAGAGCATACACACTATCTTTTTTGTGAAACAAACAAACAACAAATAAACATGGATAAAAGTGAACATGCTTAAAATCATGAAAACTACATGTTTTAATGTTCATTTTAAGGCACCAAAAATGAAATGTTTTATGAAGTTTTGCCCCTTTATAATTGATGGAAATTTTCTAAAACATTGAAAAATATCTAAGGCATAAAAAATGAACTAATTTCTTTTTAAACACCGAAAACATGATGTGAGCAAGATTGATAACATGTTCATATTTGATTAGGTTCATTATTATGCACTAATTAAAATGTTTTAATTAGGTTATTGGTATTCGTATATTGACATTTTGAAAGAACTGGCACAAACACAAATTAAGAAAAAACACAACCATGTTCATTTTAAGCACTTAAGTATAAATGTTCAAGTTTAGCCTAAATTCATTTTAAACACCAAATTAAAATGTTAGAAATCATTTAAGATTGAAAATTTGTGTTTAATGTTTGGTTTAGCCCTATAAAAAAAATAGAGTACCCCCTACTTTGAAGCACATTTTTAATTGGGAAAATGATGTTTGATTTTTAGCTCTTGGAATTTGATTTTGAAAAATATAGTGACCATCCCCAATAAAAAATGACCAATGCCAATTTAGGAAACCATCACCGATCAGTCTATTAAAACCATCACTAGCCAAAAAAATTAATGCTGGTTGATTAAGACCATCATCGATCACCTATGAACCTGAATGTAAAACCATAAAATATAAATGCATTGAGTTATGCTTGGTTATCATAAGAAAACAAGAAAACCTAGACGTAAAAGTTAAGCTGATGAATTTAAACACTTTTAAAACCTAGAAATCATAAATCTAAATGATGAAAAGAATCAAAATGCAAGCTCTATGAATTTTTTCATCTTAAAACCTGACCATTGATGGTTCACATAGAATCAAGGTTAGTTGGGGCATAATGATGGATGGTTTAGGCTAAACAATCACTAGTTGCACCTAACCATCATTGCCATGTAATTTGAGAAATAAATCAAAATAAAATCCAATAGAAACAAGGTTAGAAAATCAATTTTAAAGAACTTCAAGGATCCAAACAAATATTTAAAATATTCATATTTAGGTCCATGGTATGTGGGATGCATTTGGTCCCATTAGGTGTGCCATTTGTGATTCTAGAAATTTGAAGATGGAGGGGAGGTTAGATTAAACATTAGTCTCAAAATGAAAAAACACACACTAACAAAGCTTAACACCTCCATGCCTATATAATAGGGGGATCATGATGAACAAAAAACATATGATAAATCTCAAATAAAATTTAAATAAACTTATAACTTTTCTTTACCTTCCTTGAATGCTCCAAATGATGTGTTCATTGCCTTGCTTGGATTGTGCTCAATAAGTCTTCATTAATGGGGTTTGGCTATCTCCATATCTTCTTGGAACCATGATTGTCTTGGATTTGGATATGATTTTTCTTTAAAATGGTTTGGCTTGGCTCAATTTTAGTATTATAACACTATGCATTTGATTCATAAATCAAATCATGCATTATAACCTTACTATGTTCCCAAACTATTTAAATGAAGAGCTCTAGGATTGCTTTTATAGGATTTTAAATGAGTTAAATCCTAACCTTGGTTGGACTATTTGACCCTTTTAAGGTTAAAATGTGTCAAATGGTTATGATTAACATGAAATAACCATGGCTGTGATATTTTATAAAAATGACAACTCACAAAAGCTAATGATGAAAACCTATGATATTTATTGATTTTTTAAATTTCCCTTTTTGATAATTTATTTAATTTATCATGGATGAATTCAATTAGGATTTGATTAGGATTAATAATTTTTAGGAATTTTAATGTTTGCTAAGATGTGATTTAACTAATTTGGTCATTTACTCTATTTAATTGATTTTTGGGACAAAATGATTTAATCACATGTGATGAAGCAAAAGTTGAGATGTTTAGAAATTATTAGGATATATGCTTAATTATTGTTAATAATTGGCTTATAGTTGCGTAAAACACCATTGGTGGAAAATTTTATATGTCTACAAAATAAATATCCATCATGAAATGGGAATCACAACTAGTAGAAGGTTTAAGCATTATGGTAATAGATATTGAAGAAAGCATGAAGCTTTCCTATAGAGAGATGCAATTACCCTAGAGTTCATGGTGGGGAATAAATGGGTGTTATTTGTGCACATGTTTAATATCAAACATTATAACCATTAGACAAGGATAAAGACATAATATATAAACTAGGAATGGAAGGTTGATACAAGAAAGAAAACAAATGTAGGTATCACATTATTTGATGGCTCCATCAAAGACAAATTGGTGACCATAGGAATAATGCAACTATTTGAGATACCACGTTTTGTAAATATAGAATATTTGATATAATTTATTTTCTCATGTGTACGTGGTGACCATTTATAATTCATAAGATGGCACATGAGGATCTTGGTGGGTTTGATTAGTATAATCATAGGGATACCAAGCATAGGGGTAGACATGTCAAACGATGGAAGATTAAGTGGAGGTTGAGAGGGCCATAAATCTCTTGGGATACTACAAATTAGGATTAACATTACCCAACAGGAAATTAAAGACCCCATCATGAGGGAATAAAAACACCTAGTTAGCTATAAACTATATCATGGAAGATAGTGGTAAGATATTAGCAAGACTTTCTTATACATTACCCACCACATGGTTTAAATGGTGAAATTTGACATATCCATATTCATTAATAAGGATATTATCAATAATGTGAGATAGTTCCATCAATCATGTGAAACATTTAGGTGGTGGTATATGTTGATTTTAATAGTGATAAAGGAGATAGGTGTGCCAGATGGAGATGATGATAGCATATGGGTATTCCCACCTAAAAACTAGTCCCCTATGATAAAATATCAAGACTTAATTTTGACACCCAATTTATCATAGAATAATAAAATAAGGGTGAAAGGGTGGTATGATAAGTATATTTAAGCCATTAATATTGAGTGGTGTAGCCTTCAAGAGCTTCCCTAATACTAGGTGGGAATGAAAACCTTTGTCATAATACAACAGTTCTATGTGGTTCACCTAGTGCTCATGGATGGGAACCTATCAAGGTGGCTCCAATTGCTATACACATTTTTTTCCATGTATTTCATGTTAGTGCTAAGAATAATTCCCAATGCATAATAGCTAGAAATCTCAGTCAAGACCATGGATCAAGAAAAGAGTAGGACAAGGTGTCAGTTTGTGTACCCTTGATCCAAGGCCACTAAAGATGAGGAATAAAACTTTGATAGGATATTAATCCATCCCCTCTAGAGAGAGATATAAATGGGAGGATTTTTACCCTATATTATGAAATTAATTTGCATAAGAAGGGTGCCTATCCTAGAAAAGATGATGATGACCCCTTCCTAGTTAGTTATCAAGGGAAGGCTACACTAAATAGACAAGAGAATACTCTCCAAAATAAATAGGTATCGAAGCTTGAAGAAATCACAAAGTGCATCTAGCTAAAAATTTCCTCTAAGGATAAATTATGCCTCTAGATCCTAAGAATTTTGTGACCTTGTCACTAGAGAGAGATTCCTCTAGTAAGAAGAAAAAAATACTAATAGACTCATTATATTCCTTACTAATATAACTCTAGAAAAGATGGAGAAATAGGCAACCCTCACACCCAAAACTAAGGAAGAAACTGAAGAAGATAGAGTAGGGACATATATCCTACAAATAGAAGAAGGGGAAGAGGAACCAAGAGCTAAGGATGTATACCAATCCTTATAAAGTGGAATAAACATCATGATTTAGGAAATATAGGAACCATAAAACACCTCATCTAATGTATAATCCTCTACACCACCTCCACAAAAGAAATAGGAGAAGAAAAGCGTTTGGAATAAAATGGGTTTGAGTAAGGAGAACATTAATAAGGCACTGACACTTGAAGAAAAGTAGAGACTTACCAAGGAAAGAACTATCCAAGGTAGAGAAAATGTCCCTAAAGTTTCCTAAAAGTGTAGGAACAGTAGTTAAAATTATCAAGAAATCACCAAGTGCCCCCACTAGGAATGTATAAGTTTCACAAGATGCACACCCACGTAGTGAAGGGGTGCCTAAAGAAAAAGAAGGTGATATTAGCACCTTAGGAAAAAATAAAGGTAGTAGAACCCTACTAGTAATAAGGTGATGTTCGTGCTCAAGGAATTACCCTAGAGGTAAGTATTGATAAACCTCAAGAGGAATAAGTAAATGAGTGGGATAAATATGAGGAAGAAACCCCCAAGGATAAAACAAGTGAGTCCTCTAAGGAGATCACTGAAGAGACTAATGGTACTAGTGAAGAGGAGGAAGCATAAACATAAATGACCATCATTAAAAAAGATATAAATGTGTTGAGCATAAATAAGAAGGCATAAAATGGATGGGTGGATTAATAACTTTATATGTATGAAAATATGCCCCCTAAGATGCCACAACTAAGATGTGTAAACAGCTCTCATTTATTTTTTATCACTATATGGATGAATCTTATTTCAAGGCACTTAGAGCTCATACTTCAAGCTTGGAAAAGCTTGATGGATATAATGACTCCCTGATTTTAAACCATCACACTGGTAATGTATTCTATTCTAGGAATTCACTAATCATAATGGCCATTGAGTTTGAATGTCAAAACATCATCAATGATGATAGGGAAAGTAACAAGAAAAATCTCCACAAAGTAACCAAAGATGAAGTGCAAGCCACCAAATTTAAGTTTTGGAAAATATATGAGTATATATAGATGGCCAAATTATATTGTTTATATGGAATAAATATCTTGGATGTCTTACAGGTTGACAAAATTTGTGTGCTAGTGGAGTAGATGCTCTCAAGGTTAAAACCTGAACTAGTGTAAGAAGAAAAAGATCCCAACATTGCACTAAAGAAAGTGTTGGTTGATAAGCTTTAAGAGATAGAAGACATATTTTATAAATTTAAAGATGGTATGGATTTATTAAATTTTATCTTCTTAATATTCTCAAACCAATCCTTAGTCATAGATGCATGCCTAA